>CM076608.1:89365161-89672818 GCA_038502775.1 Hippodamia convergens
TAGTTCTTTTCCACCCACTGTATAACTGAAAAGAGAGGCTTCAAGAATATTTTATATCGGTAGATAATGTCAAACAATAACATAATCCCAATTTTCAGATTTAAATTATTTCCAGTTCTCCAGAAACACCTAAAACTTGGTACACTCTGTATATAACAGTATATATTTTTTTGAGAGAAAAAATAACAATTTTCTTATCATTTTCTTTTCATTTTGTTGATTGAGTTTTTGTTCATTACTTTTTAAGAAATATGGGAGATCATTATGAATAAAAAAGTTCTTCAAAATATAATCAATAAATGTCGATTGTGAAAAACATGTATTTATTGAAAAATGAATTTCTTCAAGGGCGCATTTTGAAAGTTTGCCACAGGCGCTAAAATCCTAGTTCCGGCTCTGAACCAAGGCAATATCGCCGTTCCGGAAGAACAGTGACCGAACAAAAAGAAATGATTTTCATTTATGGCTTGTTAAAACTGCATAAGCATTTCCTACACAGGCAATAGTAGGTATAGGGTCGGTATCACAAAACTTTGTTCATACCGTTAAATTAATTGGAGCCACACCGATTCGTTGAAATTTCAAAACGAGTGATTCGATTGCTTCGAATTCACGTGAGGTTTTTTAATGGCACAATTAAAGTTTTGTGAAATCGACCCTGAGTATAGTTATAGGGTAGTTTGAGTTACTTTAGGCAGTAGGTTTAGCACGTTAATCGGTTCAATTGAATTATTGCTAATTTTTCAGTTAAGTCACTATTCTGACGGAGCAGCGATATGTAAAATCGTTGACACACACAGTTGCAATAGAGAATAAGAGAACTATCAAGAAACTCACTATTTTGCAATACAACCTAATTCGAAACGCATGAATAAGGTTCAAAATTCTTTATAAACTTAAGGACATACACGATCGACTAATTAATGAATTAATTCGAATAAAATCATTTTTGATAGATCCCGTTAGCACCCTGTTTTCGTTTATTTGAGTCATCATCTTTATATGCAGCACTGAAAATTTTAATCAAGAGAATGGAAATAGATTAAGTCATTTCTCTGAGGTTATTTAGTGTTTTTTTCTTCTGAAAGCAGAAGTCGTTATATTTCGATGAATTTGCTTCATTTTCCATGCCACTTGATAGATGTCTATTAATATCGATAGAATCTGACAATCTGGCAACACGCATTATGCCAATTTCCGGTTTGGTCGGATTCGAGTGAGATGGATTCCGATTACACGTTTTCTTTTATGTTGATATATTTTTATGCGGATAACCAGTTTTGTCATTTGACCATTTTCTTGTTGTTCTTCATTATCATTTCTATTATGGACTTTTAATGCTATGCAGTCATGTGAATTTGACGAACTGTGGTTATGTGGATAATTTTTTTGTCAGAGTACATTTTGTATTGGGGTAGGCAATAGAAAAAGAAATTGACGAAACTGGATAAACTCATCGACAGAATGTTGTCGATTTGAAAAAAATCGATAGTGAATGGACAGTGTCTACTAAACCATCATGCACAATATGATCGAATATTTTAACAGCTATATTTTTATTTTCTTTCCCACCTGGAAATACCATTTAGATTTAGGTCAATATTTTAATTTCATTGTACTGAATACCTATTATTAATTATTTTTCCAGCTAGATAAAAATAATGGGTTGTTTCATTTCCCCATAAAATGTTGTCATTTTATGTTTGTCAGGTATTTGTTCATTCTAGAATGGTATACTTGGAAAAGTATTAAGCCATTGAATGTTAATAATATTTATATCTCTGGATCTATTAGATACTATCTATAAATTTACATGAATGGTCTTTCTTCACATTCCTAAGTATATTAATTCAAAATATATATATGAATTTTTTATGAAATATAAATAATGGGAATAGCAGCAGAGGTTCAAATTGTACTTTTTTTCTAAACTCGAGCTATCGAGAATTTATTTTCTCTTCGTCAGGAGAACTACAAATAATGTGATAGAAAAACATAAAACTATTTGAGAAGATTTTAACTTACGAAATTGAAAATTAATATTCAGTTGGTTTTTGCCATAACACATCAAGGAATTGTAAAAAAAAATATCTTCTTCTTCTTCTTCTTCTTCATAGGCTTGTGCCTGTTCTTCATCGTAACTCGCCCTATGCGGGTAGATTGTCGCTCCAGCGTTTTCTAGGCCGCCCTATGCTCCGCCTTCCTGACGGCGATCTGTCCCTGGCTACCTTCACTATTCGGTTCTCCGTCATGCGAGTAATGTGGTCATTCCATTCGATTTTCCTACCCATCACCCACTCATTAATATTCTGGATCTGGCAAGCTCGTCTGATGTCTTCACTCCTTTCCCTGTCCCGTAAAGATTTTCCGGCTATTCTTCTCAATATTCTCATCTCTGTCGCTTCCATAATTTGTTTTGTTCTAGTTGTTTCAGGTCTTGTCTCTGCTGCATATGTGAGTATAGGCCTAATTGCAGTCTTATATATACGTACTTTGGCTTCTGTGTTCAAATATTTGTTCTTGAATATGATGCCATCTAGTTGAGCCGCCATTCTCGATGCTTTGATAGCCTGCCTCTCACCTCTGATTCAAGGTCACCAAAGCTCGAAATTTCGATGCCCAAGTATCGGAATCTCATCTCCTGGTGGATTATCCTGTCATCCACCGCCAACTTACATCTAAGGGGTGTTTTTGATGTAGTCATGCACTTCGTTTTAGACACTGCTATCGTTAACCCTAGCGATTTTGCGACCGTGTTAAATGTGAAGAGGAGCCTTTGCAGGTCATCCTCATTTTCTGCCACTAAGACAGCATCATCAGCGTAGCATAAAATCTTCACATCCTTGCTCCCCATTCGATAGCCCCTGTTCTTGCGTACTTTGCTTATGATCTCATCCATTATAATGTTGAAGAGTAGTGGGCTCAGTGAGTCACCTTGACGTATACCTCTTCCCACGGTTATTGGTTCTGTGAGTTCGTTCTCAACTTTTGCCTGTATTTGGTTATTTCGGTAAATATCCTCAATAGTTTTTATGATATTACTCGGTATTTGTCTATCATACAGGAGGTGCACCACATCTTCTAATCTTATCCGATCGAAAGCTTTTTCTAGGTCTACGAAGCAAAGGAATGCTGGTTTGTTATATTCGATGGATTTTTCTGCTATTTGTCTGATGACAAACACCGCGTCCGTGCATGATCGCCCAGATCTGAACCCTTGTTGTTCGTCAGATAGTGTGATTCGTTCATTTATTAAGTTTGTGATCACTTTAGTGACTAGTTTCAGAGTAGATGATAACAAATTTATACCTCTGTAATTTCCGGGTACCCTTCTATCGCCTTTTTTGAAGAGTAGGATTGTCGTACTTGTTCGCCACTCGTCAGGGATTCTCTGATGCTCGAGAATCTTCTGCGATAAGAAGGTCAATTCATGAACTAACCTTTCGCCACCATATTTAAGGAGTTCGTTAGTGATGTCGTCTGGGCCTGGGCTTTTCCTGTTCTTGAGCTTGTCTAATGCTTTCCTTATGTCTGATTCTGTTATTGAGATGAAATCCTCTATTACTATATTGGGTGGGGTTTGTTGCGTAGATGGTGTCGTACTCTTATATAGATCTTTTAAGTAATTGGTCCATTCCTCTTTTCCAATCTTACTCACGGGTATTAGCTCGTTTGTCTCCTTGCTTTGACTTCTTATCAAACGCCAAATCTGCTTCTGAAGTCCGTAGAAGTCCTTCTCCAGTCGCCCTGTAAAGTTCTCCCAATGCCTTTCTTTTATTTGTCTGACCAACATATTAGTTTCATTCCGAATCCTCTTGTACTCCACATAAGCCTCATGCGTCCTTGCTGTGAGATAATTTAAATATGCTTCTTTTTTCTTATTGCACTGTTCTTTAATTTCATCGCAGAACCAAGGAGTTTTATTCTCCTTGAAATTTCTGTTTTTGAAAGTGACTTTTCCAAGAGCTTCAAAGGCTGCAGATTTTATGTTTTCTTTTAATTTTGTCCAGATAGCATTGACGTCATCCAGGTGACCAGTCGGATTGAATTCAATTTTTTCTTCAAGGCGTCTTTTGTATAGTTCTTGAATTGTTGGATCCCATAGTGAATCTATCTTAATTTTCTCCCTTTTTCTTACTGGATCTTTATGTTTTCTTTTGGATCCCCACTTGATTCTGAATTTGCCAAAGAGCAGACCATGATCACTTCCGACGTCAGCTGAGTTAAGCACCCTAATATCCAAGACTCTAGAAGCTGGTATACATTTATTTGTTAACATATAGTCAATTGTTGATTGTTGTCCGCGAGTATTCCGGAACGTATATTTATGTTGAATTTTATGATGAAAGAATGTGTTATTTATCCTGAGGCCTATTGAGGAACAAAGGTCGATCATAAGTTTTCCGTTTTCGTTGAGTGTTTGTTCATTAAACTTTTGCATTATTCCGGGAATCGGTTCATTACCAATGCGAGCGTTGAAATCCCCGAGAACAATAATGGAATTTCTAGGTGGTATCGAGTCGATGATGCACTCTAGTTCACTGTAAAACATTTCCCGTTCTTGTCTTGACTTATTATCCTCTGGGGCATAGATAGATATTATATTGAGAGGACTGGATTCAGCTTTCAACCTTAACAGTACTATTCGCGATGATACGTACTGGCAGTCCTCCACCTGGTCAATATACTTTTTATGCAAAGCTATGGCTACGCCTTCTTTGGCTCTCTCGCTCTTATGAACACCGCTGTATATGATGATATAGTCCCCGTACGTTTTTTGGCCTTTGCCTTTTTTCTTTGTTTCCTGTAGTGCGGCGATGTCGATATTATGATCTTTAAGCTCTTGTACAATTTCTTGCTCTTTGTTATTGAGTGTTTTGACGTTCCAAGATCCTACTCTCAAAATATTTTTCCGTTTCCAATTCTTCATCCTTCTTCGTGCATGGTTCGTTATCCGTATATCAGTCCAATACAATTTTGATTATAAACGTCGAATTAACATAATTCATATTTCTAAATTTGGAACTATCATAATTTGGATCTACAATAATTATTGAATTCTGTGATTTATTGGATCAAAATGGATAAAATAAGAAAAAATTGAACTGAGACCACATATGTCTTTTCTTGAGTTCATGCAATTTTCATTTTATGATATTCGTAACATTTCAAGAAAACTTCTCCTTTTCAAATCTTTTTCCGAATCAAGTATTATTACATCTACTAAATTTTGTTGATGTTGCTCTTCTAAAGAATGTATAGAAAGAGTACAGGTTTTATTTTTGGGTTCTTATATTACTTTTATGTTGAGAAATTCTTTGTTTTAATTTGGTAGAAGTTTGGCCAATATAACATTTCTCACAGTCATTACAATGAATTTTGTATATCACATTGGATCTATTGAAATTTTCGATTTTATCTTTCAAATTAGTCTTTCTTATAAGGTTTAACATTTCTGATCGCAAGTTTGAATTTTTTTCTGAGTATCAATCCTCTCAATCTATTAGTTAGTTTTTCGTGAAAGTGTAATACCAAAAAACTTTTTAATTCTTCTTCAATAATGTCTTGAGGTTCTTGTAGAACTGAACTGTTGTTAGGAGTATTGCAAAGAATTTTGTTAAGCTATTTTTAGGATCTTGAGAATCTTGAGCATTTCACATTCGAAATTCAAAAGTAAAAATTTGAAAATATTAGAAGAAATTCTTCGTAAAAATGGATATCCTAAAAAATGGCTCAACAAAATTCTTTTCAATACTCCTAACAACAGTTCAGTTCTACAAGAACCTCGAGATATTATAGAAGAATAATTAAAAAGTTTTTTGGTATTACCCTTCCACGAAAAACTAACTAAGAGATTGAGATTGAGAGAATTGATACCCAGAGAAAAATTCAAACTTGCGATCAACTTTCGAATTTCGAATGTGAAATGCTCCAGATTCTGGATTTCACATTCGAAATTCTCAAGTGAAAATTTGAAAATATTAGAAGAAATTCTTCGTAAAAATGGATATCCAGAAAAATGGCTCAACAAAATTTTTTTCTATACGTCGCTGTGTATTGAAAAAAGCATCTGGTATCATAAATTTAAGCTGTTTCCATCTAATGAGCAGAATTCATCATCAGATACGCACTTCGTACAATCTGTTATAGTTTTGCGAATGAGAATTTGTAAAAAAAAATTTTAAAATTAACCGAAAAAGGTGTGGTGCCTTATTAAAAAATGACTGAAAAATTTCATGAACAAAAAATACACATATTTGTATATTTATTTATTCATTTATTTAATAATGCTACAGAACTCAAATCAATAGGATACAGCATCCTGTAATATATCTATCACATCACAGCACCTAGATAAATTAATATCTGTATGTGCTGAGAAAAACAAAGTATATCACACTGACATCACTTATTTAACAAATAGTTAAACAGCCCTATTATAGAAACGTAGAAAAAAAGTGTTCTTAATTATGAGATATAAAAAAACAAACAAGATCCAAACAATTCCCACAATATTCTCATACATGCTGGAATTCTCAAAAATATACTGTCTGCATTTTTTAATGAATTTATTTGTGTTACTTATCTGTTTTATATTTAATGGCAATAGATTATAGTATTTTGATGCAAGATACAGCAAAGATTTAAGATTCAGAGAAACTTTTGGGAACATTCACGTTGATATGTGCTTTTCTACGGGTGTTATGTTGATGATTAACAATAATTTTCGATTTCTCAAATTTATACATTTATACATAAAAGGACAAAAAGAGTGAGAGAAAACTATGGGTAGTGACCATAGAATATAGAATATAGGAAGAACCATTTGTATAATCTTTTCTAACTGTAAAAACTGAAATTATCTGGAAAACACGAATCCAACACAACACACAATTTATCCTCAATTCCAAACACTTATTACAATAAACGCTGCAAAAAGTTCGAAGTCGCCATTTAAAATTAGAAAAGTATGTTCAAAATTGTTTCTTCAATATGACTGATTTAGGTCAAAACCGTTTCCCTTCTTAACATTGACGTCGATAAGGAGGGAGGGAGGGTAATGGGGGTAATAACTCCCCAGAAAAATACTGATTTTCAAACAAAAAATTTGTCATACAATCATTACATAGGAACATACCTATCATGACAATATACTACATCATCCTAAATTTTTTTACGCCCCCCCCAGAAAAAATTCCCAGCGACCTTCTTGCTTCTGAATCAACGATATGCCGTTTCCTTTATATTCTTTATTTCATGGTAGGGAAAATACTGACAATCCTCTCAATTTGGCTGAAAAATGTAACTTAGGAGCAGGCACTTCCTCGTCAAGTAAGATTCGGAAATTTTTCACTTTGTTCATAAGCTTGAAAGTCTCAACTTATTTCTATCAGATGATCTTAGTATCAATTCATTTTGTTTTATGGAATTTGTGAGCAAATATAAGTCTCACTTTTCACCAAACGAAATATATTTTGTGAAAATTACTATTCAGTGAAATGGGCTCTTGTTAGGGATGAGCAGTTATAATATTATGAATCTCATCAAAGTGGTAAGTAATTAACTTTGATTTTCCATTCACCCAACATTCAATTATGTAGATTTCTTTATTTTATGAATCTGTTTTGTTTTGTGAAAAGTATCTTGCTTGATGATGTTTAAAACTTCGAGACACAACTGAACTAAACTAAAGAAAGAAACAAAAAGTTTGTCTCTGAGTTTCAAACATACCTGATGGAACTCCTCACAGGAAAAAAACGATAAAGAAACTCACATAATTGAATATTGGGTAAACTGAATATCAAAGTTAATTTCTCACTACTTTGATGAGATTCATTGGACTCCATAAATTGAATGTTTGGTAGTTGGAAGAAATGTTAATTGCTCTACACTTTGTTGAAATTCATCATTTTGTATTTTTCTATCAGAACAAATAATATACCATATTATGTATAATATAATATAATCTTCTTTTGAATCAATGCACATTTGGAAAATTTTCGATGGATTTCCCCCAAAAATTTGGCTTCGGCCCGTCCCTGCTTTATTATTAATCTGGGGACTAACTTATATTTTTCAATAGAAATATTAGTTACATCAGAATGTGACAATGGAAGGTTTTTAGAATAGGTGACACAATCACTTTTTCACAGAAATGTTCCATTTTAATCAATTTTTCAGCTCAATTGAGCCCCGAGTCACATTCTCGAAAAAAATGTAATTGCTTTATCATACTTACGATCAAAAAAATTGAATATGCGTTTCATAAATGATCTACCCTATCACATTCGATTTTATCTGTTAGGTGAAGGATTAAGAAATTAATAATCATGTCGTAGAAAATACCCATGACAATTTTGTCCGAGATAACCTATTAATTGTGGATTATCAGAGATTTCAATGGAAAATTTAAAAGCCGCCTTTATATTTATTAACATATTTGTATACATCAATAAATAAATCGAATGCCGAAAGAATAGAGTGAAATAAAAAGTTTCCGACAGAAAACAATGCTCACTTGTGATTTGAATACGATAGGAAGGAATGTCGGGAATGTTAATGATAAATTTTTTCCGCTCAAACTTGTTTCATAAGGAGTATCAATTATAAAATATGTGAAAGAATAATGAAAATTTTCATCATCAGTTTTTGATTATCAGTTATATTTTAAGAGATATCGGAACTCGTCAGGAAAAATCTTACGTACAAATTTTTTCGTAGCAATATTGCTTAATTAAAAAAAAAATGCTATCAATCAACTCAACAGGAATTTTATCGACATAGTTTATTCAGAATCTACGGATTGCATTTCTGATCTGGGTTTGCCGTCTAAGATATTGTCGAAGCATTTCTGAGTGTTTTTTCGTTGCATGATTTCCTGAAATTTTTGTATCCTTATATGAAACTTAAATGAGGAATCACCGAATTATATGAAATATCGTCATTTCTCAAAGAATTAGATTTGTAATTTTCAAGCAATATCTCAAAGACACAAGAACGAAAGAAGAAATAATTTCGTTAAGAAATGATTACTAACTGAATAAGGATTTCGAATGTTATCATTTTGATCAGTACATTCGTATAGTAGAGCGAATTTTAATGAAAAAACCGTTTGAATTCTACTTCCACTCTGTCTTAATTTCACATGGATATATTTGTCATCGCTTTCTAAAATGCTACAGTTTTTATTCAATCCGTTAGGTGTTTTCAGAATCATTCAGGGGAAAAATTTATATGTCTAAGGAACCCTCATTTTGACCATTGACGATTTCAATCTACGCATTCAAAACACAAACACTGAAATTTTCAAGAGGTTATGTAACTTATGTAATTTTATGTAACTTCTGAAATTATAATTATTATTATTATGCTCACGAACGGACGGCATTCAGTCAAAATTATAAGTCATGATGTTGTATACCTATATTATTGTGTTACTTGCAAAACCAGTTTTCGTTATATACTAACTGACAACACCCAGAAGGAGCTGTTTGAATTAAATTTTTTTTTTGGAGAAAAAAACGTAGGGTTTACAATTTTTTTTTAATGAAATTGGTTAATAATGTTTTTGTTCACCGCGGTTATCTAATACACTCTCCAACACGTCTTGGAATTGATGCAAGAAGATGGTCTATTTCTTCTTGAGGTATACTATCCCAAGCTTGTTCTTAATGGCTCAGAGCCGCCAGAATCCGTGGGGGCTGAAGTAAATTTCCAAGCGTTCTACCATGAAAAAGGTTACAAAATGAAAAATGGTAAAGCGGCCGGAGCGGATGAAGTGGTTGCAGAAGCAATCTGGGAGGTGCCCTTTAAAAGGAAAAATTAATATCGCTTTTGAATTTGTGCTTGCACATGAATAATATTCAGATAAATGGCAGGAAGCCTCCACCATACTTTTGTACAAAAAGGGGTACAAATCAAACCTAGAAAATTATCGTCCCATAACCCTTCTCAGCCACTTATATAACTTCTTACCAAAATCATAACAGCAAGGCTGCATAATATACTTGAACTTTACCAACCAAGAGAACAGGCAGGATTTAGATCTAACTTTGGGACAAACGATCACTTGCAGAGCATTAAGATATTTATCGAGAAAACAATTGAATAGAATAGACCCACTAGTTCTCTTTTTTATCGATTTGACCGATTGAACTGAATATAGACTATGGGTCGGTTTCACAAAACTTTAATTGTGCTATTAAAAAACCTTACTTAAATCCGAACCAATCGAATCACTCGTTTTGAAGTTTCATTGAATTGCGGTGGTTCCAATTAATTTAACGGTACAAACAAAGTTTTGTGAAATTGACCCTAGGTATTCGAAATTGATATACAACGTATACAAAAACGCTACCATGTGAATTAAACTACACGAATTCAGTAAACGTATCGAGATTGCAAGAGGTGTAAGACAGTGAGATACTTTGTCCCCCTAAAATATTCATAACCGTTCTAGAACTAGACTTGTTTGGAGCAATATGGAAATAATTATAGATGGCAAAGAATGCTCCAGCGTTGGCCTAAAAATGAATTTTTCTAAAACCCAATTGATAACAAACCGTGGTTTGAGCGAATGTGTAGCCATCGAGAACGCGGAGATTGAGTCAGTTGAGAAATATTTGTACCTGGATCACGAAATTCGAATATCCAAAGATAATCAGACATGTGAGCTGCAGGGAAGAATAAGCTTAGGATTGGCGGCCTATGGAAAGCTGAGGCACATTTTCAAGAGCTACCTCCCGGTCTGTTAAAAACGAAAGGTTTTTGACCAATGCATTCTGCCAGTATTCACGTATGGAGCGGAAACTCTTACACTAACGAAAACATTTGCGATTGAGTTCCAAGTCGCACAACGTAAAATGGAGAGGTCGATGCTCGGGTTGAGTTTGAGAGACCACGTCACAAATCAAGATTCACGAAAAAGAACTGGAGTGACAGATATTACCAGAGGAATATCCAAATTAAAATTGAATGATGTTTTTCCAGCTGAAATGCGGACTTTTGCTTATAGCTTTCTAACCATTGTCACAATGCTTCTGATATTTTATCCTAAACAAGATATTACTACTGTGAGAAGGTTTTTAATGTGGCCAAACATTCAAGTGGGCGAGTTCAAAATTACTGAGTGTTTAAGATAGCGGCGGAGTGAGAGTCCGCGCGCCAGCTGCGGAAGTTCAAACTGTATGGAGTGGTCGGCCTAAAGGTGACCTTCTTGCATGTGCAATAGCACCCCATATCATAACGCCTAGTGACTCAACATCAAAATGAGGTTCGTATCTTTCTGTCCGACTTCGTCTAACCCCTCTTCAGCATCATGTGCACCCGACGAGAATCAAGATTGAGACAGGCACACTCAGGCAGCTCATTTCAGCGAGAACATCTCCTGAGCGTATAACTCCTGAAGATTCCAAACACTCGAACTGACTTATTTAAGTTTAAAGCTAACTGATTATCCTCCAACTAACCAAACAATATTTTCAGATCCTCAGCATTCATCCATTTTGTCATCAATCCCTTATCATCACCGACAATGAACAACATTGTATCATCGGCAAATGCGGACAATTCACAATATCACAGGCTATATATGATATCATATCATTTATATAAAAAATGGCTGCAATGTAGTCCCTTGTGGAACACCAAATATACTATCTAAATATGCCGAGTTAACACCGTTAAAATTTACCTTTTTTTCCTATTAGTTAGATATGAAATAAACCAATATTCTAATTCTTTCCATCTTACTCAATAAAAGTTCGCGATCGATTGTTTCCGACGCTCTCCGAAAATTTAGGAAAGCAGCCAAAACAACCCTGTTTATGAATTCTTATCGAATACTTTCAACCACCTGTAACATATGCAAACTAGTAAACTCTCACATGAATTATTTCGTCTAGAACCAGATTGATTATTTATCAGAATTTCGTTATTATTTAAATATTTACTGAGTTGATCTCTACAGCCATCTCCAAAATGTTATGGTATGGATTTCTCTAAACTCCTCATAAAGTTTCATGTTTGGTACTTTCTCAATTGGTAGGTATACTAATGATGTATTTATCCATAGACTATTAATAACAATATTATCAGTAGTATGTGTATTTATCAAATCGAGAAATCGATTTCCTATAACGTCGAATGCATCTTTGAAAATTTTAGTTGTAGCTCCCCTCAGATCGCAAGCGTTTTTGAGCATTCTCAATAAATGTTTCAATGAATAATAAATGCTTGATCAGTCACAGTTGTTAAAAATAACGTAGAATTCAAACGTGAAAACTCTGGGATCGGATAACACAATATATCATTCTATTTGAAGAATGGTATGTTGTTAGGATCCATTGGAGCAATGTAAATGCAAGTTTGCAACTCTCAAAAGTTGTGAAATTTTTTTCTGTATTTCAGTATCGTAATTACAGTACTAAAAGTAATGCTGTAATGAAATTCATTACAGCATTGTTTTCAGTTATATTTTTCGTTTTTAGGTTGTCAGTACTGACTGCAGATCCTCTCAATTTTCAAATCAAATTCCGTAATCTGTCAAATTTCGTAAGTGCCAAGATACAATACAAAAGTCACTTATCTGAATTTTCATTTGAATTTCGAGAATATTTCACAAAACATGACTAAAATAGAGAAAATATCGTCTAGTCTAATACTCGTTTGAGAAGGCAATTACAACACTCACACTTTCGAAAATTTTGCATTCGTGTTGGTAAAGATGCTCATTCTGCAACTTGTTTTAGTTATATACAAAGATTATAGAGTTAGAAAGAAAGGAAATTTCAACTCCAGGGCCCCATCGCAAGTCAAATTTTTTTTGCGTTATTTGATGATGATAACCAAGTGAATTTTTCCTGTGAATATGATTATGCAAGGATTCCGCGTTCTGATCGAAACACGACCCGAAAATTTAGGTGTTGAAATTTCAACCCCAGAGCCCCATCGCAAGTCGAATTTTGTTTGCCCTATTTGATGATGATATCCAAGTGAATTTTTACTGTGAATATGATTATGCAAGGATCTCGCGTTCTGAATTAAAAAAGACCCGAAAGTTAAGGGTTGAAATTTCAACCCCAGAGCCCCATCGCAAGTCAAATTTTTTTTGCGCTATTTGATGATGATACCCAAGTGAATTTTTACTGTGAATATGATTATGCAAGGATTCCGCGTTCTGATCGAAACACGACCCGAAAATTTTGAAATTTCAACCCCAGAGCCCCATCGCAAGTCGAATTTTTTTTGCGCTATTTGATGATGATACCTAAGTGAATTTTTCCAGTGAATATTATTATGCAAGGATTCCGCGTTCTGATCGAAACACGACCCGAGAATTTAGGGGTTGAAATTTCAACCCCAGAGCCCCATCGCAAGTCAAATTTTTTTGCTCTGTTCAAGTGGTATATGTCTTCAGGAATTTTTCCCTCCAATCTGGTAATGCAAGGAACTCGACTTCATATCGGCATCTTCAAGTTCACGAGAAATTAATAAAACGAGTCCGGTGCGAAATATCAATGGTCATATCGACTTTTTTTTGTCGTAAAATCGTTTATTCAAAATGAAATATACATTTATGTAACTTAGAAGTTTCAAAATGATGTGCACCGAACGTACGCCGGGGAATCGTGTCTGAATGTATATTTTCAACTTCCTTCTCCGGGAGGATGTTGTTATAAATGCGTATGTGTTCATCATAGACATCATCCCTAATCCCATGATATTTTGATACGCCTTTTTTTGCGAGAAAGCTGGGAATCAGTACACTTGAAAGTGAAAGTGTAGCTTCAGTAGCTTGATAGTGTTGGATATTGTAGCTTGATGTCGGATGATTTTTGACATTTTTCGAGTTGGAGAAATTGTGTACGAATTACTAATTAAATCAACACTAGTGGCAGAGAAAGTTCAAATAAGTGAATTGCAGCAATATTGTTTTTTTCAAGGTATATGAATAAACCGACAACTGAATCATGTAGTGTTTTATTAGAATAACTTCCAACTAATTTTTGAGATGAAGGCTGTGATGTTATTTTTTTTCATTCTTATACAAAAACATAACCTATTTTTCTAAAACACATTTTTGTTTTGAGAATTCAGGAAAATTGTTAAAAAAAATATCGCACTATATTTCAAAAATCAATGTTGGGAGGTCACTATTTTTTTAATGTTGTGTCGTAATGAAAGAAAAAAGGTATATTAAAAATATAACATCCATATTAATGAGTAACATTGAGAGGACATTTTATAATAAGGATCCCTCATTTCACTTAGTAATGTAGCACCTACATTGCACCGGGCCATTAAAAACGATTAAACTTCTCATAACTACATCATATAGATGTTATATGGCGATATTACTGGTATGTAGTGTGAACATTCTGTGTTGCGGAAAATTGGCGGTTACAGGGAGCTCCTAAGAACATTTAAAGTACGTTACACTGAACATTCAATGTCTTAGTGTAACGTTATGTTAACAGACATGTTATGTTTTTGTGCTTGCTGGGTTTGTGGGCCGTAATTCCTCGCATACACTTTATAGGCAAAAAATTCATAGTTTCTAGGAAACTAATAAAAATTCTGATTGTGTACTGGCAGAATATTTGGCCCTTGGGATTGGTCTGGCTTTCCACAAAAGGAATTAAAATAATTCCCCAAGGATTATATTCAAAATTGAAGACTTTAAATGTAAGAAAAGTTCATTTTTTTAATGAAATTTAAAGCGTCTGGGGGGAATAACGGCCCACGGAAACAGTCTGGCAATATAAAATATTTATTTTTTATAATATTCTGCGTGTTATATATGAGAATCAGTGCTTCGAATTTAACAAAAGTGTTGAATCTGGCCATTTCGCAACAATGTTTCTAACTGTGATTTTTTTTTTAAATTTAAAGCGTCTGGGAGGAATAACGACCCATGGAAACGGTCTGGCAATATGAAATTTTTATTTTTTATAATATTTTGCGTTACATATATAAAAAAACAGTGCTTCGAATTTAATACAAAAGTGCTGAATCTGGCCATTTCGAAACAATATTTCTAACTGTGATTTTTTTTTAATTTAAAGCGTCTGGGAGGAATTACAACCCACGGAAATGGTCTGGCAATATGAAATTTTTATTTTTTATAATATTCTGCTTGACATATATGAGAATCAGTGCTTCGAATTTAACAAAAGTGCTGAATCTGGCCATTTCGCAACAATATTTCTAACTGTGATTTTTTTCATTGAAATTTAAAGCGTCTGCGAGGAATTACGGCCCAAGGAAACGGTTTGGCAATATGAAATATTTAATTTTTATTGTATTCTGCGTGACATATATAAAATCAGTGCTTCGAATTTAAGAAAAGTTCGGTATGTTTTTGTCCACTTTTTCTACCT
Source organism: Hippodamia convergens (assembly GCA_038502775.1). NCBI lineage: Eukaryota > Metazoa > Arthropoda > Insecta > Coleoptera > Coccinellidae > Hippodamia > Hippodamia convergens. The sequence goes on from CM076608.1 coordinate 89,380,542, forward strand.
GCTACCTGCGAACGGACCGCCAAGCCAAGCTAGCGAGTACGCACACACTATTTAACACAACATATAACACTGTCTATACTGTAAAATTCGTTACTTCAAAAATAAGTAAGGTCTGGGGGCCCTGGGATCTTACTCTAGTGGGACTGAGCCTTCTGTACGAGTATCATACATTGTTTTTTCTAATTCGCTGAATTTTCATCGGAATTAATGAAATATTGCCGTAAATATCGTATAGTGATTTTTCCATTGGAAAATATTAATTGGCAGGACTGTTTTGGATCTCATAAATTTGACAAATGTTAAATAAATTCGGGACAGGAGGCCAACATGTCATCAATAAATATTATTGAAAACAATGCTAGAATGAAATATTCTAACATTGTTTTGTTTTACGAGATGTGGCGAAATGAACGGATTTGACACATAATTAAATTAGAGAAATTCATTTTTCCTAAATTAGTTATGATAGAAATGTCACCAAATTTGAAGGAAATGAAAAACCCGATCAATTTCCTTTTTTTGAATCCAGATGTCCAGATTATACTGCTAGTAACTTTTGTATTGTACCTTAGCAGTTGGTGTAACTGTTACGAAAATTGACAGATTATGGTACAACCTGCTAGAAGGATGTGATTTTGGAGACGTGTGTTGAAAATTGATAGAATCGGAAGTCACAGTTGACAACCATAAAATGAAAATATAACTTAAAACAATGGTAATTAATTCATTACAATTTATTTTCATGAAAATATCAATAAATTAAAATAAATTGTCATGACAATTTATTTTAATTTATTTTGATATATGACCTTGTATTGCATTTGTTCGGTTTCATTCTGATCTGTTTCTCACCTTTTTCTTTTTTCAATTATACACCCTCATATATGATTGCCTCTTGATTTGTGATATCTTGCTCTTTGCCCATTGTGTTTTTCAAATTAAGTTTTCAGTTTTCACCTGAATTGCACCTTGTTTATCCATAATGTAGGTAAAGTATATCAATGTTTATATTGTGAACGCTGTTTTTGGGCTTAACAGCCTATCTGTTATCTTTTCAACTAAATGAATAAATACATAAATAAATAAAATGATAAGATGTGAGAGCTGATGTTTATAAATATAACCCAAACAAATCCAAAAGTCTGTTTATGCTACACCCCAAATCAGTGGCGGATCCAGGCCCAACTTTTGAGGGGGGGGACTTCTGGGTTGAGCCAAAAGGTACTGGTATTTTGGTCGATGGTGAATGTAGTAGCTGTTAATCAAAACATCATTTAAAATATTTATGTAATTATTTTTGCCTTAGTTTGTCAAAATCTGGGGACAGAAGCAAAATTTTAGAAGCGGTTCCAGTCAATTGGGGGGGGGTGAACATTCCACCAGTTCCCCCCTGGATCTGCTCCTGCCTCAAATTCCCATACATACTTGAATGCCCAGCATTCAAAATTGTCTTTCCTAAAATGGAGGATGATCAACAAAAATATTAATAATTTTTCATGTGCTCACCTTTCTAAAATATTCCAACAGTAGTATGTAGTACGAACTCCACGGAATGGAGTCTAAATATTTAAAATATTTGTCCAAACCAAGAAAAACTCTGATTTTAGCACTAACATCTTTCGTCGACTAAATAAATATCCGAACCACACCAAAGATTATAGAGTACTCTTTAATCTTATTCGAACCAAACTTCAAACAAAAGTTCCAAATAACCATGGAAGGTAGAAGAAGGGGAGGCAGCATATCCTATGTTTCCCTTGCTATGAAAGTGTCACCAAAAATCCGCCATGTTGCGGAGCCAAATTTATGGCGGGAATTTTGTATATTTGAATTTTTACAATTAGAAGTTTGTTCGATTCTCTTTTAATGACCAAAAGATGAATTAATAATGATCGCAACAAATAAAGGAGTCAAAATATCATAAACAATTGCTTCTAATGAATTGGTGAGTTGAATTACGTACGGAATGAATAATTTGTTCCTGTTACTAATCATACATTCTATTTTTTCAATTAAGGTACATACAAATTCAGATAATATGCAATGAAACAAATAGGTAAATTATCTCGTGTATTCCTATCAATTAAAATTGTATGCAACAATAATTAAACCATGTATTTACAAACGTCAAAAAATTTAGCTTTTCACCATTAATTGGCGAGAAAGATCAGCATATGCTGTACAAGAAACCATTTCTTATATGTTTTTCCAGTACATACAACTGCCAAAACCAACGAACGAATAATAAATAAGGCCAAAATTGCAGAACCTAAAGTTTAAAATACCTCGAAGTTGGCCATCTTGGGGTGCCAAATCCGGATTTGTTTCGGTGACACTTTTCAAACGGTATGCCCCCCTCCACTTTCTTTACCTCCATGGTTGCGTTCATAAACTTACTCAGAGTAAGCTCCCCTACTCTGAAGCGTTCACAAACTTGCTTTGTCTTCCTTGGAGTATACTCTGTGAGCGTTCATAAACTTCCTCTGAGTAAGCTCTGCATACTCTGCTATTTGGGAGAGTAAACACATACTCTGACAGTTGTGACGTACGATTTTCATTCTGTCCTGCTCCCGCCGACTTTTTGAATATTATTCGAATAAGTATTTATTTCTGGTTTTGTTTCATTTCAATAACGAAATACGAAACAATTAATTTTTCAAGTGAAACAACTATTCTGTGAAATGAAGAAATATTGGAAAGAATTACTTCAATGATTAATAAATTTAATGAAATTGCTAGCAGTGAATTAACGAAGCTCAAAGTGGACTTTACCAAGAGATAATGGTAAAGAAAAATAGAGTTTTTCCCTGTATTGCAGAACCTAGAGTGGTCCGTTCAAGTTCAAATAAATCGAGACATGAAAAGTCCCACAATAACTGTTTTTTGTACCTGATTTGGAATCTACGTTGATATTTTGTTATATTCGAGAGTTTAGATCTGTCAAGATTCATTCTTATTTTGCTTTATCTTTCATACAATATTTTTTTAACTTCTTTTTGGTAGCTTCCTCAAATGAAACTATTTTTTGTTACGAAGTATTAAATTTTTTTCTGGCGTAGAGTCAATAAAACAACAAAACATGTAATAACATTTTTAATTTTCTGCTTGCAAGAGAAGATTATAGACAATAATATCCTTTTTCATTTTTTCTGTCTCATTAAAAGTAATTCAAAGTCCTGAGAATATTTATCAGTTTCCTCACAATCATCAAAAAAACACGGTTGTGCTCTGCTTCTCAAATAAAAGAAAAATTGACTATACTGCGAAGACACAACTGAAAATGTACGACGAGAGAGAATTTTTTTCTTAAACTTCTATTATTCATTCATGATAGCAACAATTCAATATAAAAATGATATATAAAAAATGTATTATTCATAACCTATACACATGTTTGAATTTTGAATGACATTTGTCAGAGTAAGTTTGTGAACGACGAGTGTGGAGTAAAGACCGAAGTATATTTTTGATCATATGGCCATACTCTTACTCTACTCTCTGAGTAAGTTTGTGAACGCTGCCCACGCAAATAACACTGTAAATCCTGTTCACTTCCTCTAAGCTCTGGCAGCGTTCACAAACTTACTCAGAGAGTAGAGTAAGAGTATGGCCATATGATCAGAAATATACTTCGGTCTTTACTCCACACTCGTCGTTCACAAACTTACTCTGACAAATCGACAAATGTCATTCAAAATTCAAACATGTGTATAGGTTATGAATAATACTTTTGCATCATATACTTTTTTTATATATCATTTTTATATTGAATTGTTGCTATCATAAATGAATAATAGAAGTTTAAGAAAAAAATTCTCTCTAGTCGTACATTTTCAGTTGTGTCTTCGCTGTATAGTCAATTTTTCTTTTATTTGAAAAGCAGAGCACAACGGTGTTTTTTTGATGATTGTGAGAAAACTGATAAATGTTCTCAAAGTTTGAATTACTTTTAATGAGACAAAAAGAATGAAAAAGGATATTATTGTCTATAATCTTCTCTTGCAAGCAGAAAATTAAAAATGTTATTACATGTTTTGTTGGTTTATTGACTCTACGCCAGAAAAAAATTAAATACTTCGTAACAAAAAATAGTTTCATTTGAGGAAGCTAACAAAAAGAAGTTAAAAAATATTGTATGAAAGATAAAGCAAAATATGAATGATTCTTGTCAGATCTAAACTCTCGAATATAACAAAATATCAACGTAGATTCCAAATCAGGTACAAAAAACAGTTATTGTGGGACTTTTCATGTCTCGATTTATTTGAACTTGAACGGACCACTCTAGGTTCTGCAATACAGGGAAAAACTCTTTTTTTTCTTTACCATTATCTCTTGGTAAAGTTCATTTTGAGCTTCGTTAATTCACTGCTAGCAATTTCATTAAATTTATCAATCATTAAAGTAATTCTTTCCAATATTTCTTTATTTCACAGAATAGTTGTTTCACTTGAAAAATTAATTCGTATTTCGTTATTGAAATGAAACAAAAACAAAACCAGAAATAAATACTTATTCGAATAATATTCAAGTTTCAAAAAGTCTGCGGGAGCAGGACAGAATGAAAATCGTACGTCACAACTGTCAGAGTATGTGTTTACTTTCCCAAATAGCAGAGTATGCAGAGCTTACTCAGAGGAAGTTTATGAACGCTCACAGAGTATACTCCGAGGAAGACAAAGCAAGTTTGTGAACGCTTCAGAGTAAGGGGAGCTTACTCTGAGTAAGTTTATGAACGCAACCTCTTTTATGCAGCCTAAGGAAGCTGAATGTTTACAGAGGGCGCAGCGTATTCTACCCTTGATTGAAGCAAAAAATATTTCTTCAAAGATAAAGAGTGTACTCACAGAACACGAATATACAAGAAATGAAAACTCCCTACTAATCCAAGGCAACAGATTGGCCGCCATATATGGTAGGAATTGTGATCAAACGGCGGGAATTTCAAATCATATTTAAGCGGGAATTTTGAATTTACTTCCTACCACTAGCAGACCCCACTATACATGTTTTTTATATTCATTTCCGATGTGAATTTATGGCTTCTATCATGAATCCTGATTGTGTAATCAGAATTTATGATGGATTGCCACAAATTACATCGAAATTTAATACAATGGAGAAAAGGAGAGTGAGAACAATGATGAACTTCAACAATTTATTTATTGTTCATGAATTTCCAACAAATTAAGAAATATTTCTTACAACGATAGATTCATTCCATTGCAAAATATATAATCAGAAAAAATTTGAATTGTGTTATGAACGTCAACGAGTAAATCACAGTATTCATAAGTCAGCACCAGCCAGACATCTTTCCTTCAGGCCCTCTTATCTTTGTTGGGTGTTCCTGGAAAGAAAAATAGTATTAAAACTTAAGGTGGTGTTGACATGAAGGAAAGTATTTATTTCTACAATAACGATCATTCTTCTAGCGACATCTTCATGATTAAGATGGCTAGACGCTCTTGAGTTACAATATTAAAATGGTAAAAAATGATGACTACATAAATGATAAAATTAATATAATATAATAGTTCCAGTGCATTAGCTGATACTATGCTTGCTCCCAAGCTACCGCTTTACAAATAACCATTGGACAGAAGAACGTTTTCACTTACAACACACAGAAACACTGGAATGAAAAGAACTCTTACAACTAAAAATCTGCAAGGATTGGTTTTTGACATTTTAACAGTAGATACCACCGAAGTTTTTGGCATTGTAAACGTATTCAGAATATGTAGGTACAATGTGTATGATTATCAACTTATAAATCATATGTGGCAGAACTTACCCAATCAAATTAATTATAAGAATAACTGGAACATTCTACATTCGGTTAATAATTATGGATATTTCCTTTACTGTAAAAACTGCTCCCAAGTAGTCCTTTGAGTTTGTAAAGTTTTATGAGTGATGGATGAATTAACCTGTCAGAATTGTAAAATATTATTTTGATTTGCAAAAATGATAATAATAAAATACTTTAAATTTCATACGTAAAACAATGAAAAAAACTCACCTGCATACTTGGATTGATGATTGTTTTAAATGAACCTCAAGTTCACGTGTGATTTTCAAAATGTCATCCTACCATTCCTACCAAATTCTAGGGTTGCGTTCATAAACTTACTCAGAGTAAGCTCCCCTTACTCTGAAGCGTTCACAAACTTGCCTTGTCTTCCCCGGAGTATACTCTGTGAGCGTTCATAAACTTCCTCTGAGTAAGCTCTGCATACTCTGCTATTTGGGAGAGTAAACACATACTCTGACAGTTGTGACGTACGATTTTCATTCTGTCCTGCTCCCGCGTACTTTTTGAAACTTGAATATTATTCAAATAAGTATTTATTTCTGGTTTTGTTTCATTTCAATAACGAAAAATGAAACAATTAATTTTTCAAGTGAAACAACTAGTCTGTGAAATAAAGAAATATTGGAAAAAATTACTTTAATGATTAATAAATTTAATGAAATTGCTAGCAGTGAATTAACGAAGCTCAAAGTGAACTTTACCAAGAGATAATGGTAAAGAAAAAAGAGTTTTTCCCTGTATTGCAGAACCTAGAGTGGTCCGTTCAAGTTTAAATAAATCGAGACATGAAAAGTCCCACAATAACTGTTTTTTGTACCTGATTTGGAATCTACGTTGATATTTTGTTATATTCGAGAGTTTAGATCTGTCAAGATTCATTCATATTTTGCTTTATCTTTCAAACAATATTTTTTTAACTTCTTTTTGTTAGCTTCCTCAAATAAAACTATTTTTTGTTACTTAGTATTTAATTTTTTTCTGGCGTAGAGTCAATAAACAACAAAACATGTAATAACATTTTCAATTTTCTGCTTGCAAGAGAAGATTATAGACAGTAATATCCTTTTTCATTCTTCCTGTCTCATTAAAAGTAATTCAAAGTCCTGAGAACATTTATCAGTTTTCTCACAATCATCAAAAAATACGTTTGTGCTCTGCTTTTCAAATAAAAGAAAAATTGACTATACTGCGAAGACACAACTGAAAATGTACGACTAGAGAGAATTTTTTTCTTAAACTTCTATTATTCATTCGTGATAGCAACAATTCAATATAAAAATGATAAATAAAAAATGTATATGATGCAAAAGTATTATTCATAACCTATACACATGTTTGAATTTTGAATGACATTTGTCAGAGTAAGTTTGTGAACGACGAGTGTGGAGTAAAGACCGAAGTATATTTCTGATCATATGGCCATACTCTTACTCTACTCTCTGAGTAAGTTTGTGAACGCTGCCTAGTCAGTCTACCAAAAATTCTGGTGGAATCGCGAAATGTCATTCAAACCGGAAACAAGAGGCAGCCATATATGGTAGGATTCCTCAGGAACATAGAACCATCAGTTTCACCCCCCTGAGTGTACTCTTATTTTCTCTGCTCAACCGATCAGTATCTATGCTCATGTAACTGAAACTTTCCCGCCTTTTCTCACTGCAAGTGCATCAAGTGCATTTTTTCTTTTCAATCGTTTCTCCTATTAAAATTTCTGGTGTAAATAAATAAACATAATAATTTCAAATAATTTTCAATATGTTTCAAGTGCGTAGAGTGGACTCCAAACCGGAAGATCCGGATTTAGTTGTTTTTTTGCCTAGGAGCCGTTCGGTGGCGGATTTAAGAAATTATATTTGTGCAGAGTGGAAAATAAAACCTGAAAACCAAAAACTTTATTATCAAGGAAAGGAAGTACGTTAAATTAGTACATATTTTGCTTGAAATTGTTAACGATATTTTAAGCTTGTAGATGGGCACAAATTAATTGAATATAATATCAAAACAAATCACACAGTTCAGTTAATGATAATACAAGCACCTCATACAGTACAAACAGAGGTAACACAGACAGATTCTGAGGAACCACAATTAGAAAGACCAAGTTCTGCTTCTAACATCAACGGTGAATCCGAACCTTATGATGAAGACAATTTAGAAGATGCAGAGAGTAAATATTATATAATAGGTGATCCAGTGGACTATAGAATGGGCGTTGAAGATGGATCAGATGGAGCATGGTTTGAAAGTGAAATAATCAGAATAACAAAAGATCCAAACTCATTATCTTCTGACGATGAACTTTCTTTGACATTTCACCTAACAGTTCTCAGGTGAAGATGCTATATTATATAAGCTGTTATATTATTTAATTGTATCAAACTTTTGGTTGAAACCAGAATGAATTCAGAATTTAACTTTTCTTTCAGGATTGATTCAAATTTGTATAATATAATCCTTTTTTTCAGATACGATTATATGATGCCGTTCAAAGCTAAATTTCAGGATTTGCGTCCTAGATCATTTTATACCTATGGCATAGGAGAATTAAGCGAAGGAATGAAAGTTTTAGCAAACGTCAATATGGACGAACCTAAAAAAAGAGGTTTCTGGTATGTAAAAATTATATTACAATATATTTTATGAATCGAGTTAATTATGAGATTTTACAAGAAATTCCATAATTTTGAGTATTGCGCCAATACTCACCAATTATCGAGCGTAGATAACAAATGCGAAGTTGAACTTCCATTGCAAATATCAAACTAGTAGTAGTAGTAAAAAACTTCATTGAAACAATGTTTCAAAGGGCTAACGACCTAGGTCTTCCTGCCCATCTATACATTCGTATTGGATAGTATTAATTAATTTAGCATGTGCATGAATACAATAAGTAAAACTATGAACTTAAAAAGGTGTTAAGATCCTAGAGTTGACTCAGCAAGTTTTCAAATAATGGCCGCTCTGGTAATTTCCTTTTGGGCACTTGAAGAGGTGACATCTTGTGCATAAGTGGCTCAATTATGTTTATGTTGTGCTGTTGTTGGATAAATCTTTTGTTCAATCTATGAATTCTATCCACTATTGGTTCTATGTTGGTTCTCTCGTATAGGCATTGGTTCGAGGGGTTGTGAAGTGGGTTGTGGAAGTCTCATTTTTGTTATTTTTCGTAGACTACTCCGCTCTGCTACCTCAATGATTTTCTGAGTAGTTTTGTTGCATTGCCCCAAGATTTGGTGTCCATATTCTAAAATTGGTCTGCATATCATTTTGTAGATGTTGGATGCAGTGCTTGTTTCTATGCCTTGATCTTTATATGTTAGTGATCTAAAGTGGTATCAAATTTTTCAGATATAAATCAAAATGCCTCTTCATTCGTTTTGCTTAATTTCGCTATTAAACCCTTCAAAAGCCATTATCCCTGGAGTTGAGCTATGTAATCTTAGTAAAAGCCCTTTCTTCATAATATTTCATTCATTTCCACCTTGTTTTAATTCATTTTAATATGTTATATTGTTTTAGCACATCCAATAAATTATCGATCTGGCAACCGCGCTTCACTCTCTGTCACACACTTTATTGTTCTACATCATGGCCGATATGGTACACAAATGTAAACATCTCTAGTTATTATTGAATCATGAAAACAAATTGGAACTAATAATGATAAGAAATCGATCTTCATTTCAAGTCAAATTCTGCACTACAGTATGACAGTGAAGTGAAATAGTGTGAAAAAAATTCACTTCATATAACTTTTACTTTTATGCTCTGAGATAATAACAATAACAACAATAATTTATTCATCAGTTTCAATGGCAATATTACTAATTATTATTATTACAAAGTTTGTGTGCTATCTTATAAACTAAGATAGTCATCATAAAATTGATGAATTATCAAATACAGGAATTAAAAATCTTCAGGCACCTGTACTCTACTTGTCGGCTTAACAATGTCCATATTCATAAAAATTACAAAACAGGTACCTACTTCAATTTGGAGTAGTCCATATCAATGGTTGAATAACCCACTGGATCATCCCTATCTGCTCTATACTTGTTTACATCGACCCACTATAAAGTGTCGAAATACAAAACCACTGAATTGTAAAGAGTAGGTATAATAAGCACTTTCTTTACACATTAGGGTATGAAGAGAAATCTTTACCAAAACGAATTGCAGGTAACTACTTCAATAATCAATCTATCAAATATCTCTAATTCTATTCTATCTGCCTCATCTTGTCTATTCCGGAATCAGACTTCATCAGCATGGAAAACCACAAATAATTTTCGTTATAATGGTCCTACTCATGGTAATCCACTATTTTTCGCTATCTGGAAATTTTCTTCCCATGTTTTCAAGCACTCTAGTACCAAGACAGTGGATTTCACAAAAAAAGCTTCCAGAAATACCCTTAGAGGACAGCTAATTTGGGATGCACTGTACTATACTTACTCCTTAAAATTTTGCAATTATAGCCAATTTTTTTAATTCTCTTCCTTTTCTGTATTCAATGGCTTGTAATTGATTAATTTTTGATTCAACAAACATGGAACATAAAACATAAGTTTTTTCGATTAAGTTATTCACAATACTTTTTTTGTTTTGTAACTGCTTATATTATCACAGATTGATATGAATTTCTCTCCTCGTTTGTAAATGGTTTGAAAAGGTTCTTCAGGGTCTTCCAGATCCAACATCAGTGATATAAAATCCATTTCTTGAAAAGACTGTCTTGTCTATGTTGAACCTCTTTTTTAATTTAACTATGAGTTCATTCTTATCAATGTTTTTTTGAAATATTCTTCTTTTTATTGTAAGTACTTATTTACTTTTTCATCAATTACAGTCCTTGAGGCATCAAAACAACTTGTCCTTTTGTTGTTGAGTGGCTCAATGTGAGTGTTTAAAATACCCTCTATGGGATATACCAAATGGATTAAATAATAGACAAATCCATTGTTCAAAAGTCCATCAAAATGATTTTATTTTACCTGTAATCATTCTTATTTTGTATGTGTTATGCTTTCTGGGTATCTGGGAAACCCCTCAGAGTTAGAAGGATGGGTGTGTTCTTTGCAGGCTTTGTTACTGTGTCCCAACGCCATCTTAGGTACAGAACTGTTGATTGTTTACCCAACATTGGATTGTTCTAGAAGTTCTCCATACCAGAAGATTTCTGTCCTAGTGAAGACTCGAACGCTGACCTACCTGGTCGGAACGGCAGCCTTAACCATTAGGCCACTCGCGGTATATTCCTATATACAGTCGACTCTCAATAATTCAAACATTTGATAATTCGAAGTAATTGTCGGGTTCCTTGAAAAACACTCGCTAAATCGAAATATTACAATGCAATTAGGTACACCCAGTAATTCGAAGCAAAACAAATCTCCAGAAGGACACAAATACTCTATAATTCGAAGTACTTTCATTCATACTTCCTATATTTCGAAGTTGCGAATTTTCATTCTTGATTAGAATACCGTACCACTTGGTGGTAGTGTTGGGTAACTCTTGTAAGAGGCAGTTCATGTGTCCCGGACACGACGCAGAAATGTAAGAGCGGCTCACTTTACAAAACTGCATCACCTCAATTCGAATGTCCCACTAAGCGTCTACGCTTCGGTGAGCCGAAAGACGCGAGACGCGAGAGATACCCAGGACCCAGGTTGTCTCGGCAAACACATCGAATCGATAGGCCGAAGACTGTCGCCATTCCCATTTTCGAGTCTCAACTCTCGACCACTCAACCATCATGTCATTCAATTCAGATTTAGGGACTAGAACGAAACTGCGGCACTTGTGTTGTGAAGCCACATCTGGGCCGGAGCGAGATCGCAATCCGAGCGATCTGATAATCAGATATGTTTTGCCAAACGCCTCAACTGAAGTAATAAAAATGCAGTGACCCTATAGTTAATTGCTTTCATGTTGATAGAAGGTACTTCCATCTTTCCTTTTCACTAGTGTGTCTTGTCATAAATCACCGGATTTGTGGTTATTCCTCATAACAAAATTAGGGTTGTTTTTTAGAGGTTGCTTCTCTGACCGTTCTCACCGACCGAACATGCAGGAAGTTTGTTCTACAATGAGCGCTTCAACTCTAACGTCTAACGTAACGACATTATCCCTCTTTTTATCGTTCCAGCTGCGCGCGACACAGTATGTAGTGGAACAAATTTTTTCTCAACTGCCTATCGCGTCATGAAAGCATGGAATGCCTCACCTCATTGGAAGTGGTACACTGTACCGCTTAAATACAAAAGTAAGGCTCCTCTTACAAACTCAATTTTAAAACGTGTACTACCCAACACTACTTGGTGGAGTAGATTTCATTGGACAACTGTTCGGTTTTCTTTTCCTTTATCAATAAAAGTATTAATCACAAGTACAAATGCTTATCATTAAAAAAAAGGATATTTCCCTTGTTTTTTCCTCTTTCATATGTTCATGTTCATGTTCTCGTGATTAAAAAATAAATGTTTTTATATGCACTCTTTCACCCCTTCCACCATTTCATTATTCCCATTGATATTATGATGAATTTCTCTATATTTTGAACCGCTTGATAATCCGAAGTTTTTTACTGGTCCCTCGATCTTCGAATTGTCGAGAGTCAACTGTATTTTTTTAAGAAGTTATATTGAAGACAGGCTCTATCCAGAACCAATCAAATCGATTGAATACTTGAAATTTGGAAGCGATCAGAGAAACTTTCTCAAATGAAATAAAAATTTGAATCATTATCATCTAAATTCATTGTTTTATTATTTCGACTTACAAAATGAAGTTCTTGTTGAGAATCCCTCTACTATTGTGTAAAGAAAACATCGACATCGTCAAATTATCATTTTCAATTTTGCCATAAACAGATCATGTTAAAAATTCTGCAGCCTTAAATGCCTCTTCTATGGTAGGTTGTGGTTCTTCCCTGACTTCTTCTTGCTCACCACTTTCGCGTTGCTCATGATCCGTGGATTCTTTGAATGTGAGGAGGGCGCTATCGATGTCAACATAATCTTTCCACATTCCCGTGGCTGCTAAGGAATGTTAATTAAGGTCTCTTACCTATATAGATGAAGGGACCTCATTTTCTTAATCAAATTCGTGTTCTGCTGTTCGAACAGGTAAACCGTGGTGTTCACTTTTGAGCATAAGATATTTGCTAAATTAACATTTGAGTGACCTTCTTATTCCTTAATCCATTCAGCAGAAGAAAAGCAAATTTTATACATTTTGAATCAGTAACTTTGGGATGAGCCAAATCGCAGAAAGCGCTACTGCTACCTATCGCGTATCGATCGAGAACATGTTGAACGTTCGCTTTTAACCCCTTTTTTATTTTCTGTTAATTATTAGTTTGCAGAGAGAGAAAAATCATTGGTCGCATTCAGCGAACTCTCAACATGTTCCCGACCGCTACCGATCCTCTTTTTACTGTCAATTTGTACTTAACATAGAAAGGAAAATCATTCGCATCTTGAAGCACAAACGAATAGCTACCGCTACCTACCAGAAATTAAAAGCGCTCCCAAAAATGGCGACCGCTCCAGAACGTGTTGAGTTGTAGCGTATGTGCCACCGGACGATTTCGCAACAGTTGCACAACGGTTTCGTCCGCTGAATGCGAAAGCTGAAGCATCTTGATTTTTGGGACCTTCCAATAACGAGCAATTTCTTTCTCCCTGTGCCGCTCATAATATTTTGTGCTACCACGGTTGGGTCTTTTGACTACTTGCTCCACTAATATTTTTGAAGTTATTTATGTCCGGCGACAATTTGTAAAATGGTCCAGTTTTATTCCGCTACATTGTTATGTCCAACTTTAAAACGACCAATTCAGCTCACAGAACAATTGAGGTCAATCATATGAAAACGCGCGGCAAAAACATTTGCCTCTTCCTGTAACATAAGGGCCGCTGGCGGGTATTTCTTTGTTTCTCGTGATTCTAAACTACATTCAGTAGTTTTAATGTTTGATTTTTCTGTCGCGATTTTCGAAGCCTCGTTGGTTTCAAAACTATTCCTTAATCTGATAATTGTTTTTGAAAATCATTGAGTTTTTCAAATGAATAACCCCAAATTCCCTTGCAGGAAGGAACTATTTAGTTGCTTTGAAGAAATCAAATGAATCACACGGTGTTCAATGCTGCCTCTCGCACAGGCGACATTTAAGTTGCCGTATGTTACATTAAATTCCTTCAAAGCAACTAAATAGTTACTTGACAAAGTTGCCAGTGCGCGGGGGCAGTAGTAAATGCTTCACGGCGACGTGAAGATGTAATTTTTTTGGAAATTTCAACAAATAAAATGTCTAAATACATGGTGTATGCACTCGTTACATTTTATTTGGAATGACATTAGACCAATTTGAGAATATGAAGAAAGTTACGTGGCGGCGCCGCAATATCATAGTTGTCATTTAGATCTATTTTCTGTTGATACATTTGATTGTTGTTCGAACAAATGAACTGCCCACAAGCCCCACAAGCAGTTTTCATTCCTTCAGATTTCAAAAAAACTTTTTTGGAATTTATTTTATCGTTTTCTTAAAAGAAAAGTGCAGCAAAGTTGGAGCCGAAGGAATATATATACTATAAAAGAATGTCCCGAACACTAATGTTGAGCAAAAGACAAAATACGATAATTCCTTATTTCGAAGAGGCAGTCCATTAGATATCGAAACTCGTTTCAATGAAATATCATTAAAATTTCAGTTCCAATATGGGTAGAATATTGAATCAATGTATTCCATGGTCGATAATACCCTTAACTTACCTTCAATATTAGAAAAATACGGATATTTTCGTCTATTTTCATGAACTGTTCACATAAAAAAAAGTATGGTATCGAAACATTCTTCATATTCTAAAACTGGCGAAACAAAATCTGATCAATGCATACCCATGTATTTTGACATCTTACTAACAAAAAATGTGTGACTTTCCTTTACTCACTGAGACTTGCAACAACAAAAAAGCCCTGCACGCGCTGCTTGCCGTCAGTATAGGCGTACTCATCATGAATGAATTCTATTGTATGTGAAAGTACTTTATCACAGTCATAGTGTAGCATGAGATATTTCCGTTTTCTTTAATTCTATGTTATATCAGGTCACTTTTGGCTGAGTTCACAATTTTCCTCTGTTCTATCCTTTTGTTTGACATCAGCATCTATCTTTTGGGAAAACAGTAAACCAATTCATGGTTCAATGTGGAAATGAAAATAACTGTACAGAAATACTATTTAATATCTATATAAAAATAAACAAACAGATGGCTGCGCTTTTCTGGGATACTTTTGATTTTCACTTGAAAAGGGATATTTTGTGAATGAAATTGGATATAATATCGAGTCTTTTGGATATTCTTGGTTTCCTTTTGAGTTCAAGGGTGAGTGATATGATATGATAATAATAAGGTTTATTCAGTAAGAATTTCAAAATACATGTTGTAATTAAATAAACTTTCCGAACAAACAGCAAAAAAACTCACAGAGGCAAAAACAGCTTTGCATGTTTGTGGTATATAAATCAAAATATTGTCCTATTTTTTTTGTTCTAATAAATTATTTTTAAATTTATCATTTTTGTATTTTTACAAAATAGTGTCTGAATATTCTAGAACTTTTCGCGGGAGGCTTTGCTCAGATATACTGTTTGTGAATTGAAGAATCAATTTGAGAACAAAATATTTTTCTTTCAATCACCTAATTTCTGTTGCTTATCTCAGGACTTCAGAGTTTCCACCGCCGGAATTTGCTGTTCATTTATCGTGAGATATTCCAACAGTCATTAAGGGCAGTATTTTTTTTTATTTGAAAAAGAACATTATACATGGAATGGTAGTGAGTTGGTGTACCTAGAGTACCTAGAGTCAGGGTTCGAAAATATCATGATATTTATATAAATATCAAAATATCGGATATATATCGATATATATCCGATATATATCAACTTTCTGATATTTATTTTACGAACAATTTTTCAAATTTTTTCTTTAAATAAGTCAATAAGTCAAACGTATTTAGAAGTTAATTTACCAAATATATTAAAAAAAACGAATCAAGATTCTAAAAAACATAAAAACCCAAAAAAAAGTTAGTTCATAAATTTATAAAAAAAATTGTTATCCGGATTATTAAAATTTTTTTGTGCATATGCAGTGGACTCATCCCCGTTCAATCTCAAATTGCTACATACATACTGCAAACTTCAGCTGTATACGTGAACGTGCTTTCTGTTCAAAAATAAAAAAAAAAAACAAGAGCACAATAAATAGTGCAATGTTCAATGACGATTTTACGGCGAAGTTATAACATCACTATCTGGATTCCCGAAAATACGTTGCTTCTTCGATCGTACAAACGGTCGGTATGTCGGTATACATTGGTGTGCTCTTATTGCGATTGATTATGAAATTTTTACGCACAGTCGCAAATTTTGGTAAATTTATAAATATCCTTGATATATATCAATCCTTATAAATATCGATATATATCAAGATATATATCAGGATAAATATCGGCGATATATATCGGTCGAACCCTGCCTAGAGTGTACTGACAGTTAACAGGGGAACATTTCCATCACTCTCCTGAATGATAATTGTATGTACAGCTACAGATTAATAACTATTTAACCCTACATATACAGTGGAACTTCCCTATAACGAATACGCTAAATCCGCAACAAAATTTCGTTATACAGAAATTTCGTTATGCAGAAATTTTTTTTTTATTGTGTCAAGTGTCAAAAAAAGCAGCGTTCACTTGCATTTTTTTTTATTTGAATACATTATACATAATCAACTCAAACACTCCCTTCTAGACATTTTCGCACTACTTTTTTCATTAATGATCAGAGCAAAACTGAAAACTGAACAATCTGTATAGCCTCCTGTTTCAGAAGGAACTTTCCGTCCGCCGTAATGGTTTAGTTTATGATCGGGATTTATTACCTACGTCCGACAGAATTACGGAAAAAACCATCCCTAAGTATACTCTGGGAAAAACCTTCTTACCAATCCGCATTTAGAAAGTGATTTTTTTGGAATAATTCGTTATAGAGAGAATTCACTTCGTTTTAGAGGGTGTTTTTAACAGGGAATTTGGATTCAAGGTGCAATGACAGATACGAAATTCGTTGTACAGAGAAATTCGTTGTAGAGACGTTCGCTGTAGGGAAGTTCCACTGTAATATACTCTGTGTGAAGGTAAATTTTAAATTTATTTTCACTTTACAGTAGAACCTTGATTATCCGGTTCCGGTTTATCCGGGCGGCGGATTTTCCGTGCGACATTTTAAATTGATCAACCGTGCGCGGATTATCCGTGCCAGGCGGTTAGATCATGGGGTTTTCGCATAAAAACGCCCTGCTAACTGCACAGACATTCGTTTCAGGGGATCCCCATCAACATTTTAGTACAATTATGTTATACGTGTTTATTCCTGCTTTTCTCGTCAGCTGCTGTACTGGCTGACCAACTCGTAAATGTGAACGAACACAATGCATCGCACCGGTGCTATTGAAAAACGTAAACGCAATGTTCTTATCTTACTATTGAACAAAAAATGAAAAAAATTATTTTTTTGCATGTGTAAAAGCATCTCTTCTTCTTGGAATACAATGATTCACTAAATAAATTGTTATGAACAATGAAAACTAATGATTTCGATTATCTGGCGAAGGCTCGGTCCTGGCAGGATCAGATAATCGAGGTTCTACTGTATTTGATAAATATCTTCTTTATTTCAAACTATTATCCAACGAAGACTTACTCGTATATGAAGTGGCGCCCTTTTTTTGAAAATTAAGTATTTGATCTCATCGATAATATTTGTGGTGGTCAGCACCAGCCTGTTGGAAATGACGGTAATACAAGAGAGATACAAATGTGATAAAGTGTATCATATCCGGGTTTGACAATAGATGCTCACCCGAGATGGAGTTTACATATAAATAGGGTTGTGTCTTGTTTGAGGGGGTTACTTTATAAGTTCAAATTTTTAAGACAAATTTTAAATTGGCGTATGTTGAAATCTGTGTACTATGCTTTAGTGGAATCTAGGTTATCATATGCGTTATTGGCCTGGGGTGCGGCGGCACAATGTTATCTGAAGAAGGTAGATGTTGCGCAGAAGAAAATACTAAATTTCATGTTATTTAGATCATTAACTCACTCCTCAGATCAATTGTTTACAGATGCTAGGGTACTTGACATCACACAATTATTTTTTGCTACCTCTGTAATTCAAGTCAAAAGTCAAATATAAAAAACATCAATTCACATTTATATCGCATGGATATCAGACAATATCAGTTGAACATAGTAAATACACGAAAAACAGCAATGCAACGTTCCTATATTTATTGGACTGATAGATTCTTCAACTACCTGCCTGCTGAAATAGCGCAATGTTTCAGTGTGTACAATTTCAGAAGAAAACTAAAGAAATTTCTGTTGACTCATCCTGGATCGGTGATACATGCTTTGACTAACTTGCAGTAGATTTTCTTCTATCTTGTTTTTTTTTTGTTCTGTTGTAATATTGTTCAATTAATTAACTATCAATTAATATAGATTTTATTTTAATGTACTCACCCCACATTCTGGCATTGCCTTGGTGGGATACATATATGTATTTTTTTACCTACTTGTTTATTTGCATTTAACTTTCTTTTTGTTAAGTAAATTGCAATTAGATTATCTCAATGTATGTTATGTTTCATGTAGCATTTGTGTGAATAAACTTTGCTTTACTTTACAAAAAATTGTTCACAGGTATGACGTGGAAATAAAAAAAATTTCTAAAAAATCAGTTAATGGTGTGGCTTTTGTAAATTCAGATTCAATACCTGTCGAGTGCACGTTGAATTTCATTAATGAAATAATGAGGATAGAAAGACCTATTCCATTGGAGAAAAGGGAAGAAAGTTTACCTGTACCTCCTTTGAGTAAGTTTTGTTTTTTTTGTCTATTTCATTTATCTCTACTATCCACTTCATAGGAACATATTCAGCTGATTGCACATACTGCAACGACAATAAGAGAAGGGATTGCAAACGCTGTGGATGTAATACTTGTGGCAAAAAAGATCGACCTGAAGAATTATTGCTCTGCGATGAATGCAATTTAGGATTTCATATCAGTTGCTTGAACCCTCCTCTGGAACAAATTCCTGAAGAAGATGAATGGTAAAATACTTTTCTTTCTTATGCTCATTCAAATCCAATGAAATTGCTTCTAAGATACAAGTTTTAATAAACTGAACATTTATTCAACATGAAAATTCAAAAGATGTAATATTGCAGGTTTTGTCCTGGTTGTAAGAATGATGAAAATGCTATTGTTAGAGCTGGTGAATCCCTGAAGGAATCTAAAAAAAGAAACAAAATGCCCGCTGTGAAACAATCTGGACGAGAATGGGACAATGGAATGGCATGTGCAGGAAGAACCAAAGAGTGCACCATTGTTCCAAAAAATCATTTTGGACCTGTGCCTGGGGTTGATGTTGGCACCATTTGGAAATTCAGATCACAGGTTAGGATTTTAAAGTTGATTGGCAAATTATTGTGATAGAAGTAGAGGATGACTCGTTTTGCCAGTAAAATTAATATTAAACATTACTAAATATTTTTTAAAACACTAGCTCTCCTTTGGTTTATCGGTTTTTGAGTATGGAGTAGAAAAATCTAAAATATTTAAATAAGATTGAGCAAAAATGAACAGATTCCACTACAATTAGCCATAAGAGCTAAAGTAATAGCTTTAGAGTGATGGATGACAAAATTCAAATTATGAATGAAACACTTGCATTCCTAGAGCAAGGTTTCTGGTGACTATATGTAAATAAACTTATAAAAATCGACAAATCTATTTCAAAATACAAAAATATTTTCTAACAATTCATTGGAAGTAGACTGACTTTGTCTATTACCTGAAGAATCTTTTATTCTTCAGTGAAGAGTGTGGCAATGGAAACTCCTTTTAGAGCTCATCAGTACTGTATTACTCAACTTGGATGACCACACTATGAAGTAACAGGACTATAAATATGTGCTGTTGCAATCAAATTTGCGGATTCAGCCAATATGAGAACATGTAACCATCGAATTAGAAAAGTGATAGTCTAATTTAATTTTTTTAAAAGCTCTTCTGTCCCGAATCACTAAACTTCATTGACAACACTATAAAGGACTGTGTTGTGATGGAGGCCTACTGATGAAATCTATAAAAATAAAATCAGTCCATCGCATTCATCCTTCAATAGCGACATATTGTTATTGCAGTTGAATTTGCAGACTTGATCACTCATGTTAATCGTTAAATCAATTGAAGGAGAGACGAGCAACGAAATATTAAACACAGAAAATACGTCGCCTAAGGTTATTACTCAAATTATTCATTAATTAAATTTATATGTTCAGGGATTTTTACAAAGTTTAATGATTAGACGTTTTCTGAATAACTAAATTGAATTCTATTTTGAAAAAAATCATGACATAGTTTCACCTCAAGCCCTTTGAAGCTTAAATATCGTCATTTCTGTGTAACTATTGGTTGTTCCCAAATGGGACATGACTTTGTTATATCAAATGAAAAAACCTATATTTCTAGTGGAAAAGTATTGCCTGAATGAATTCACTATTTGGTTCAGAAAATTGTTGCATATTTTTTATTACTCTCAAACCAATTAGGTTTTTTCGAGTACTGTCTGTCTATCAAATCAAGTTGAAGAGAAATTCTCAGTAACATTTTTTTGTTATCAATATTCAACGTAAAAAAACAAGATAAAATATTAATATACAAGTTATGTCTAAAGGATCTCTATAGGAAAAACATCAGTGTCCTCTGGACTATTAGGAAATATCATGCTCTCATCCAAATTATTAACTCCTCAACTTGTTGAATGTAACATGACAATTATTTTGTTTGTGAAATCTTATCAACTGAATGAAAACAATAAACCAGCAAAAAATGTTTCTTGTTCGGGAGAATATAGGTGTATTCGAAGTTAATCAGTTTCCAGCGAATAACGAGAGTTGTAATATTGAGAATATTCTGTGGAAAATTCCGGGACATTTTTCAGTTTGATGGAGCAAGAATAGTTGCTCTACATCAGAAAGTTTTATCGAACCATCAGATTGCGAAAGAGGTATTTCCCAGTTCTTGGACGTTTTATTAAGGCGAACTTACATTACCAAACGAAAATTGTTCTTGAACACTGCTTGCAAACAATAGCACGGTGTCAAGGGCGGATATAGCTTTTTTTGGTGGGGGGGGGGGGGGTAATAGCCATTGAGAACGAACAACTAGAGAATTCCGATTTTTTGAGCTTGAAAGGTATCTGCTTACCATATATTTAGGAAATTTTCATTGCAAATACCCTTCGCGAAACAATTGAAGGAACAAGAATTTTTTTTTTACAACTGTCTGTATTTCAGTTGCAAATGGTCGTTTAGAAAATGAAAAACCAACTTCTGAAGATTGAATAAGTTTCTGAAATCATTGGTTAACAATTTTTCAGAGTACCGGTGGCAATCATCGGATAAAGCACGAAAAAAAAATTTTGAAAATTTTTCGAATTTTTATTTTTTGGTTACACTCACGGAAAAATTTTTCTAGCTAGACCGATGCAACTGTCGCATAACCTATTCATTCAGCTCTAATTTGCTTTTTACGTCTTTCGAGATATTCAGTTTTGAATGCAAGACGGTCCTTTTTCACTCAACAGCCGATATCTCTGGAAAAACTTGGCGAGACATTCATGAGAGTCTTTAAATGAGGCTGTTATGCAGGCGGTCCATTGGGCGTTTTCTGATTTGTGTAGATTTTTTTTTTTCTTTTCCCTCTCTGTTCTCGATTCTTCTGCGCAGCGTTTATTGCAGGGGTGTGCACACGACTTGTGATGGCGAATTACATAATTTTGTTTCAGTCTAGGAAGTTTGTCACACACAAACCATTGGTTTAGGTGACAGACTTAAATATGTATTATCGGATGAATTGAGGATTGTTTAGTGGTAACAAGAATGTTCAAATGTTACAGATAGATTTTTCAGTGATCGTGTTTGATTATATTATGTAATTTGTAATCTTTAAATTGGGAAATAAAATTTATTATTATTATTATTATTATTTCTCTTTCTACAGAAAATTTTCTACAAAAATCTGTTTTGCTCAATCACATAAACGTGTCATTTTGCAACGCTTAGGTTATAAAAAAATTTGGCAGCCTGATGTTCCCCAAAGTACCACCCAAATCGGTAGATCGATCGGTTTTCTTGGACCGATTGATTGAACATTTGAAAAAATTAAGACAACAAGGTTTTTATCCTTAAACTTGACCTAATCTTTTCAAATCGGTTTTTTTTACTGAATGAGTCGAAATGTTTTCAAAAAAACTATATTTTAAACGTAGTGTCAGGTGTCAAAAAATGGAAAAATTCTGTCCCTTAGAATTTTGCTCAACGAGTACCGTTGGCAAGTTAGGGGTATCATTTCAAATTCATTCCATTATTTTTCTATTAGAAAAATGAAGGTTTAAATGTGTCCAAAGTCCATAGCTCCAGTGGAGGTGAATCAGAAATGGTCTCTTGTATTTTTTTTTTAAATTAAAAATTTTTTTATTGTTATTTTACTTTAAGCACAAAATTTAACGAAATTTTTGGAGTGTTAATTTTTTTCCAAATCTTGGGATTTTTTATAAAATAATATTTTTTTTTATGATTTATTTAAACAAAATTTGAGGGAAAAATGAACAAGCAATGTAATTATTTGTTGATTAAGCAAATTAGGTCAAGTTTAAGGAACAAAAACCTTGTTCCCTTAATTTGTTCAAAATTTCAATCAATCGGTTCAAGAGAACTTCTGAACAGATCGATCTATTGATTTAAGGGGGACTTCGGGGAACATCAGGCTGTAAAATTTTTTCATAACCTAAACTTTTCCGCCAATATTGACGATGATATAGTCCATTAAACAAAAAATGGTAAAATGGCATTTTTCTGCTCCTTTTCCACGTTTATGTGACAGGTGAAAAAAAATGTCTTTTCAATTGAACAAAACAGATTTTTGCAGGAAGATTTCTGTACTCACTAGGCGATCAGAATTTTCGGAGATATTGGCAGTTGAGTAAAAAAGGATCATTTTGCATTCGAAATAGGATATCTCAAAGACAAATGGTAGTTTCTGAAAGTCATGAAAATCAAATTAGTGCTGAATTAATAGGTTATGTGACATTTGCATCGGCCAAGCTCGAGAAAATTATTCCATGCGCCTAGAAAAAAATTTTGAAAATTTTGACTACCGGTACTCCGAGAAATTGTGAATCAATAAATTCAGAAACCAAAGTTTTCAAGCTTCAAAACTTAGTTCTTTCATTTCCTATAAGACCATTATTCGCTGAGATACAGCCTGTAAAAAATCAACAAAAAATTTTGAATATTTTTCTGTTCCTTTAATTATTGTTGCTCGAAGTTCATTTATATTGACAATATTTGAAATTATTGTATGAACTTTTTTATGTGCATCACGTTGCGTAGGTTCCTTTTTTCTTTTTCAGATTTTCGTTACTCATGGGGGGGGTAATTACCCCCTCTAACCCCTCCCCCCTCGTAAATCCGCCCTTGCACGGTGTGAACACTCGTCTTCGACGAAAAGAGTTTGCAAACCTTATTATCAAACGTTTCAAAGCTGTTTCATACTCCTCGTGCAGAGCGTCGTGCTTATGAACTCTGGGTGGCTTGCCCAAGTATCATGGACGATAGCTGGAGCAAGATGTGCAAGCCTTACGAGCCTATGGCATCAGTGGCTCCGCTTGTCGTCTGTACATAAAGGGCCGGTTTTATAAAAGTACGGTTGAACTGAGAGTCGATGAACTTCCAATTGAGACTCAACTACAGGTTGAAACTCGTCGCGTATTATAAAAATATTTGCAGTGTCGATTGACCAACTATCGGTTGAAGCCGATTAATTTCAGTTGGCTACACTGCTCGTTCAGTTCCGTAGTGAACTAATGACACCTGGAAGGAGTCTAACCTTGAGATGCGGTCGTAAGGCTGGGAACGATGACGAAATTCACGTGATTCGGGGCAAGAAACACTGCGTTTGAACTGAATTCTTGAAGATTTTGGTTTTTTTTTCAATTTCAGATATTTATACCATCATGTTATCGAACCCATTCATTATTATTCAATGAATTCCTTGTAATATTTTGTTGGAAGTCAATGACTTTGATAATAAAAACGCCATTAATTTATATTAAATGTATTTGTCTCCGAAGGAAAGGGAGGTTTTTAATATGGAACACCCCGTATATCTTAACGTAAAATTTTTGCATTTATTTTTCTGAATACATTAATGTATCACAACCTAGCCTTTAATAAATTTTAGCTTCAAAAATCAGAAGACTCCATATTTGTTTTTCTTTTAATAGCAACGGCCGTGAATTCTTTCACACATGCATTTATTTATTTTTTTTTCAACGCAAACTTACTTATTGTATTATATTCAAACATAAACTCAAAATCTCACTCGTCAACATAAACTTGAAAATGTTGTAAAGAAATCTAAATATTTATATTGAAATTTTCCAAGCATGTTAAAGTTTTATGTATGTGATGAAGAATTCATGTCTGTCTAAATATGGATTTTTCTGATTTTTGAAATTCATTTTGAATTAGGTTGTGATACATTAATGTATTCAGAAATATAAATGCAAAATATTTTTTTTGTGATAACATAATGAAATGAAATGATTTGAACACCAAATAAATGTAACCGTTGTGAATAATTCTCACAACAACTCTGAATGACTCGAAACACAAATTACAAATGATTGAAATTTCAAATCGATGAAGTCTGAAATGACAAATGAATAATATTTTCATGCTCCCCCCAACTGACCATGCTGATTTCTTGTCCTTCAATTTTCGGTTCGAGGCCGAATCTCTACCTGTTCTAGCGGTTGGGTCAACTTCTGGTCGACTCCAAGTTGAACCTTTAGTTTCACGGTTATTATACGGAATTTAACAGTTGACTATCGGTTGGACTCGACCGGCAGTCAACTATTCTTCATGAAACCGGCCCTAAAGGACAGGATCGCTGTGCCTTTCAAGCCGCTCGAGTCATGTGGACGACCACAAGCCTAGATCAGTACGTTTACTTTGATAACATGTGTCGTAATCAGGTTGGAAATGGAATGGACCCACAATTTATTAATATGTACAAACAACACCCCGATGGTACAAACTGTCATTACAAAATAAAATCTCATTTAAGGGAAAACGTATGTACAACCGCAAATGCAGTGGAAGAAGTTCGAATGGAATGAACACGGGTGGTGTGTAAACACTCATCGACGCCGAATATAGTTCGCGAACCCTGTTGCCGAATGTTCAAATATTTCACTCTCATGTAGTTTTTCTTGGAACGTAATTACTTAATACCTTTGTAGAGTAGATTGTATATTAAGCAATAAATGACAAAAAAAAAAATTAAATAAAACTTCAATTTGTTGATCCAACTCATAAGAGTGCTTTAGACAAATGATTTGAATGAATAAATATTAGAAATGTGGTCCCAGAGACCACACAACGCTGAAAATGTCCCAAATGGCAACGACGGCAGTTAAAGGTTAAAATCGCATCCAAATAAATACGTTCCTCATTCCCTACTAGCTGTGGCATGTCCCGGGATTTGAACAGTACCAATAAACGTGCAAGTTACTTCGCTGGAACAGCTCGAGAGCCATATCGAATGAAACAATTTTTTTCTGCCATATATTTCTTATACAGGGTGATTTTTTTTAAGTATTTCATTAGAACTTTTCGAGGAAGCAATTTTATTAGTAATTCAAGATTTTGATTTTTGTTTTAGAGCACATGACCTTGAATTGTAAAATATTTACAAGCAGAATCTACTTTTGGTTCCACCGGAAATGAAAGTCAACTTCGTTATATCAAATGTAACACCCTGTATATACTAAGAATGGTTTGAGTGCAGACCCCTGTCACTATCGTTTCTTGCATAAACCAACAATCCAAGTGTTTCATTCAGTACGTAAACCCGAAATTTATCATCTAATGTTTTGGAAGTGAGAGAATATCTATCAATTCGAAATATTTTAGCTGCTTGAAATGTCACATTATGGTTGAATACGAAACAGTAGCGAATTTCTGAAAACGGAATGTTCAGAGAGTTTTTTCAACCTCCAAATTTAATCGAAAATTATCAGGATTTCCACCCTGTATTTTTGAAAATGTTGAAATTATTGGAAGATCCCAATCATATTTTCCTACACTGAAATGGAGTTATGGATAAAAATCATTGTTTCAAAACTAGTGTAAACTTCACTTGAAATCCAACAGTCTCCTCAGGAATCACCCTGTATATTTCAAAACTAAACTTGAGAATTATTTCTTGTTTTTTGGTTCATATAGAGCAGTGTTTTTCAATCTTTTTCATGACACGACCCCCATAGCATCGAAAAAAATTTCGCGACCCCCCAACCCTGGCTTTTTCCATGTATGTTAACGTTGAAATAATTGAAATGTATAATATTGTAAATTCGATTAGAGGAAAAGAGTTGCAGACTCGTCTGTTTCAAATCATTTCCATTTGTGTCGCAAGTATGGATTTACCCTATTGAAATTTGCTTTACCATACAGAGGTAAAGTAGTTTTCGATAGCAAAGTACTGACCAGAGTTATGGAACTTCATGCTGAAATTTCAGTATAAAAACAAAAACAAACAAAATACTTTTTTTCCACAGCAAGCAAAGTCAGTAAACTTTGAATTCATTTTTGACCTGGAATTTCTTTTGGAAATATAGCTTTTCAGCATTCAAATAGCTTGAATAAACGTCTTCAAGGACGAAATGAAAATGTCATCATGAGAAAAGACAAACTTAATGGAATTGAAATGAAGCCGACTTTTTTCATTGATGAAATGGGAAGTGGGATAACATCAATTCACATACTGGGGTCTTTAGTAAATCCGTGCGAGAAATCAACGATTTTGGGCCCAAAAGGAGCAACATTGAAATTTCAAATGCAAACCCATGTTTTTCATTGCAGATTCGGATTAAGCGGAACATTTTTTATCCGAATTGGTTAAAACCAAAAATGTTTTCGTCCTCATTTATTTTTCAAAAATCTGAGGCGTTCATTCAGAATAGATTGCGAAAATTCATATTCTAATACTGATAAGGTCAATCAGATTTTGGGCCCCAAGGGGTCTTATTCGAGATACGAGGTCCAACTTTGATTTTTGAACAAAAAATGCTGCATAGGGCCCAAATATGGACGAAAAATGTTTTGATTTCAACCAATTCGGATAAATAAAATTCCTACTTCATCCGAATCTGCAATAAAAAAGTTGGGTTTGCATTCGAAATTTCAAGGTTGGGCCTCATATATGAGGGCCTTTCAAACTCAAAATCTGATGGGCCCACTCGATACCTCGGACAAAATTACCAAAGACCCCAGTATCAAAACTTCGATTTTCTAGACTCCTTAACCATCAGGTATATTTGAAATGAAAATGGTATCAAATAATGTGAAGAAAGAATAAATTGTCTCATAACTTCTCACTGAAAAAAAATTATTCCACAGTAAAATAAACTAGTAATCGAAGAATTCATTTGTATGAATAACATTACCAGTATTTCTGTATAATCTTGATAAATCTTTTTTTATTGGAATTCATTGATGTTTTTCAATGAAGTAGGACCTAGTTCTCTCGACTTCTCGCGACCCCCATACAAAGGCTTTGCGACCCCCTGAGGGGTCGCGACCCACAGATTGAAAAACACTGATATAGAGCAAAGTAATATAATTTATTAATTTTTTTCTCACTTTCCTAATTTTATGCAACAACTGATCTATACTAATGGGAAGTTCTATCATAATTTGAAACGATTTTATGATAAACACAGGTTTCGGAAGCAGGAATACATAGACCTCTTGTGGCTGGAATTCATGGGAAAGGTAGTGAAGGAGCTTATAGCATAGTCGTGAGTGGAGGGTATGAAGACGACATGGATAACGGAGACGAATTTGAATATACCGGAGCTGGTGGTAGGGACCTCACAGGCAATAAACGAGTTAATGGTCAGACTTGTGATCAAGATCTAACATCGTCAAACAAGTATGTGGACTGATTTTAATTCTACTATAAACGAATCATTTTCTCTAATTTATTGAATTTTTCTTAAAACTAATTGAATATTCCATAAACGAACAGGCCCGCCGCAAGCGGGTGGGCAAGGTGTGCACTGCACACGGGCGGCATGTCCAGGGGGGCGGAAAATTCAATAACTCATGACGTAATAGTCATTCTTATAATACCCAACCGGATTTTAACATAAGGAACGACATCACATAAAAAAATAATATAATAATCAAATCCATCAGGAATTTTGTTTGTCAGAGGATCTGCTTACATTTTTCATCAATATCCTATTGAAGTTGGAAGTGTTAACATCGCTTTATGTAGCGACGATGATCATTGGTCTTTACATCAGGATCGGAAATTTTTCTGTAAGCCTCTCATCTCATTTTTCCTGTTTTTTCTATTTATTTTCAACAAATGTCAGTGTCAGTCTTTCTGATAGGATATTATTCATTTTATTTGATCGTTGCTATGTTCTCTCATTTTTTGAATCTTTTTTTCTGTCTGTTTGAGAACTATTCCCTCTATTGTTTTGATTTTCTATTCTTCTCTGATCTGTTTATTGCTGATATTCCATGGGACACCAAATGCTGTTCTGATTGCTCTGTTCAGAGTACTTTCAAGAGAATAGATTCAAGGGGTTGAAAACATTTCCGACGTTTTTGGCGTTTTTAGCTTCTTATTCAACTACTCCAATGATGATTTAATGAAGTATTGTAAAGATTTTTATCTGAAGCTTAAAGATGATGCAACTAGTGAATCAGGCATTGATAGTATTGATTTGTTCAATGAAATTCACATGAAGTCACATTTTGCAGATGACCATTCTAATGATCCACAAAGCCTATTACAAAATCTTTTTTTTGCAATGACTTAATTTCTAAATTTCCAAACACAGAAATAGCACTGCAAATATTATTGATACTTCTGGTTCGCATCTGGTGAGAGATCTTTTTGAATTAAAAAATTATTTAAAGATCCACACTGCTCTAGAATGAACTAAGTAAGTACAGCAGAATCCGTTTATTATGACGCCGGCTATACTGACCAATCGCTTATAATGACGCGAATGCAGTGTTAAGTTTGGTTTCATTCAAAACTCCTTACAATAGGGTCCGGATTTAATGAATTCGATTATAATGACATGTCGCTTACAATGATATGATTCAGATACAACAACATGATTTTTCGAAAATTTTTCCGGTTATAGTGACCGCTCGATCGTTTTCTGAAGCCACCCTACCCTTTTTAATGCGATGAGGTTTGATACGATACGAGACATACGCGTGCCGACATGCTTTTTAGTATAATCCAGATCCTTGAAGAGATTATTGGCGTTTCGTGGACAAAATGACATCCATTGAAGCCATTTCTAAGTTGTACAATGGTGTAAGAAGCTATTATTTCAAGTCGAAAAAAACAAACGCAAACTAAAATTTCAGATTATTTTTCTAAAAAATGAAAAAGTTCTTTATATTTAGTTTTTTTTGTAAGATGAGCTATTTTTTATTTTTTCAATAAAGCAAAATCTGAATTTGTCGTTCTTTTCTTAAACTGAATTCAAGAAAAATACCATCAATTTTGCTGAAATTCCGCTTTATGTGACTTCCGGTCATTATGACGTATTTTTCATTTCCCCTCGATGTCATTATAAGCGGATTCTACTGTATGTATATTATTTTTTTTCACTTTAGTAAATAAAAATAATAGAAAAACGTTTGATCTTCAATAGGTTTTTCTTTATTTTTACCCTCTATGATGGGGAAACATTAAGTAGCTTTTTTTTGACAAAAGTCGTAAGGATTTATAGGGTGGCATAACAGCAATTACACACAGGCGCTCAAACAGCTAGCAGCGCGCCTGAAAATAAATATCTTTTTGATTGAGTGGAAAACAGTAAAGATGTAAAATGTGGAAGGATTCAAAATAAATGTTGGAAATTAACACTTCCAGAAAAATACACAAACGTAGTCTACGTGTTATGGATTTAAAAAAGATATAAAAACTGAATTTTTAGTCACCACCATTTAAGGGTGGTATCTCGGAGAGGGGCTATGAAATTTTGTTATTGGAAAGACCCATTTTAATTTCATACGAGCGTTCACCTCCTGAATATTGTCACATGGATTTAGGAACACCTGTATGTGGCTCAAACTCGCAAACTCCCTGCCCTGCGTGATCTCAATAGCAATAATGCTTTCGGAAAAGAGGTTCATAAATTTATATTAAATACCAAGCCCTATAGTGTCAGGAAATCTTAAGAACTACATATTTTCCTTTTGACTTGTTGACTGCTTTTTATTTGCTGTATTACAATAGAGTCAATAAACGGTGTTATTACATACTCTTCGTCCGCTTCAATCATTTCATCTACACTACTCACACAAATGCTCCCACTTTTGAGACACCTTTCACTTGTATATTTTCATATTATATTTTATTATTTGAGTATTTCATTTTCTCTGACAAGAATATGCTGGAAATGAATTGCTTTGTAACCCTCAAATTAACAGGTATCAAACTCCTTGGTTTTTATAGATAATTATGGATTCTAAATCTCTTATCTTTATGTATTCATTAGATTGTTACTTACCTATTCCAAGCGAAACAGAAAATCTCTTTGAAGACTGTTTAAATCTGAAAGAACAAACACATTTATTTTCTGATTAAATATACATTAATTTTGATTACTTTTTCTCCTTAGGGCCCTAGCGTTATGTTGCAATGCGAAATTTAATAGGGAAACTGGAGCTGAAGCTTCTGACTGGAGGGCAGGAAAACCAGTGAGAGTTGTGAGAAAACATTGTAAATCCAAATATGCTCCTAGTGATGGTTATCGATATGATGGTATTTATAAGGTGATAAAATATTTTCCTGAAAAGGGAAAATCAGGATTTAAAGTATGGAAGTATACTTTAAGAAGAGATGATCCAAGTCCTGCTCCTTGGAGTAAGGATGCTCCAGTTTTCGATATAATTGTAAGTTGAAATTTTTGTTTTAGTTTGCTATCTTATGGTTACTTTATTCACATCTACATTTAAGATCATTTGCGGTTTATGAATATATCTCGAACCTATACAACCTTCATGGCACTACTAATGAATTAAATTGTAAAATTGAACATGATATTTAGTTATAGTTCATTGTAAACGTACACAATCAACAGCTGATGTTGATGTTACTATTGAGATAATGAAGGTGGCATTGGATTCTTTAATTGATATATTAACTAAATCTATACAAAAAAAGATATGTGATTTATAAGAGTAATTACCCATTGGACAGTCTGATGTCTTTTTGGAATGGTTTTAGAGACCTAAGATACTCATAAAGCCTCAGGCTTCTTTTAATCATAATCTTTGACCAGTAGCTGATCTTGCAGAGTTTCTTAATTGGAAATTATGAATGAAATGCTTGCTAATTGAAATAGTACGAATTTAAATTTCCTGCAATAAAATTGAAACAGCAGTCCGAATATAAAACTAGACCACACATTAACCAATAACATTCACTGTGTACTTACCAACTTACCTGCATAAATCTAGATAAAGATAAACAATGGAAACATGCGTTCATTCTCTTAATCAGAAGTGGATTTGGAGGTATTTCTAGATTTGGAGGCTCAAGAAATCTGAAATATAGTATTTGGTCCCTTCTTTTCGTTTCAAATAAACTGTCATGTGATTCAGAAAATACTTACACTTCATCCATCGAGAGACGATACCGCTTCAAAACAACAAGGCGGAGCCAAATTCATCAGAACCGGGTTTAATCTTCAATGTTTCAGATTTCAGATTTTCCGTTTGTTTCCATGTTAACCATACGCTACATAGATAGATCAGATTTCAGTTCAGTCGATAAATATCTTTCGTGGTGATTGCCCATATCGGCGCGTTCAATCGAACTTATTGCGTGTTATAATTTTAAAAACAATGACGAGTTCTACAGAATCTGCCCAGGAATTCACTACAAAAAAGCGATCGAATAAACGTGCATGTAGTAGTACGGAAAAAAGCATTATAAATCGCGTCCTGAATCTTTAATATCGGAAACAGTTAAACAGACTGCTTCTACCAGCAGAGTAGGTGAAGCTTCTGTGTACAGAATTATTAGGGAAAAGAAAAATAGTACAGCAGGATTTTCTTCACCGAAAAAAAAGCCCAGAAAAACCATACAGGACAAAGTAGATGATTGCGATAAAACTGTTATACGACGAATTGTACATCAATTTTTTTTTCGGAACGAGATACCAACTATAGACAACGTTCTTGGAGCTGTTAACGACGACGAAAGCCAAATTTTAAACGAAGTATTTTCCATAAACTTCAAAAATCATAAGATTTCAAATATGTACGTAGGGGTAGAAATAGTGCTTCATTAGAACGAGAAGAGATTATTTTATGGAGACGAAATTTTTTGAAATCTATTAAAAAATTTCGGGAAGAAAATAGGAAAATTTATTATTTAGATCAGACGTGGGAAAATACAGGACATACAAAATCTCATGTGTGAGTCGACGAAACGGTGAAATCTTTCAGGCAGGCGTTTTTGTCAGGTCTCTCATCAGGTCTAAAAAATCCATCCGGCAAGGAAAAAGGCTGATTATTACACATATTGGGAGTGAAACAGGTTTTGTAGAAGGTGGCCTGTGGGTTTTCGAATCAAAAAAGGGTGGCGACTATCACGAGGAAATGAACTCCGACGGCTTTGAAAAGTGGTTTGCAAATATTCTGCCCCTTTTAGAAGACAACTGTGTAATAGTTCTCGATAATGCTCCTTACCATTCGCGAAAAAGTGAAAAAGTAAAAGATTGGTTAGGATCAAGAAATATCCACTTCGATGACGAAATGCTTAAAGTAAAACTTTTACAATTAGTGGCACCGTAAAAGACTGAATATGATAAATATGTTGTTGATCAATTGGCAAAAGTCCACAATAAAACAGTTTTGCGGTTGCCACCTTATCACTGTGAGCTCAATCCAATTGAGCTGATTTGGGCTGATGCTAAAAATTTTGTCGCGGCCAACAACAAGACTTTTAAATTTGCGGATGTCAAAATTCTTTTAACTAATGCCCTTAACAACATTACTCCTGAAAAATGGAAAAAGTGTGTGAAGCATGTGCAGAATACAGTCGAAAAAAAGTCCTAAGGGTTGGGGGTGAAAGTTTCATATTTAAGAATTTTTTCGTTGTTTGTATATTGAAGCTGAAGTGTAGGAGCTATGCACTTTAATCTTTGCACTTTTGATGAGTTCACTACTTGCATTGTATCCTGAGAATTTTGTTCATCTACTATATCCCAAACTCAAGTTAATGAGTGTTCAAAAATACGATGAAACACTTCGATAAAAGATAGGTAGTGCCCCGGTGTCGCGCTTCGTTTGGCTCGTGTTGGCGGGGGCACTACCGTGCCCCCAGATTATAGCCGACTTTGTAAGTACATACATTGAATCCAAAACGACCAATAATTTTAAAATATATATTCATAAATAAATCACTCAATTGGCGTACCTAATACAGATCTGGAGAAGGCGGAGAAAGCACTAAACGGGAGCCAATGAAAATATTCATAACCTTGTAAGAGTACATTTAGTTGTTGACTTCCACTATCAGATCTCGCTGGATATGGTATAGGTCGTAATATTATGTTATTGAACAAAAAATGTTATTTCTTATTGCATCAATCACTTCAGATAGTTTTCATGAACAAATATACAGGTTGTTCTATAAGTCCTATGACAAACTTTGACAGATAGTAGCTGTGCTTATTCTGAACATTTTTTTTCTATGAACATATGTCCGATTCGTTTCTGTTTAGAAAATACAAGCATCTGAAAAACTACATTTATATGTTCAAATCATAAAACTAAATGGAAATTTATTTTGAAAATGTCCACCTTTGGCTTGAATGCAAGCTTGACATCGACAAAACTAAAGATGCCGTTACTCGGCGGATCAGATTTGGGTCGTTTGGTTTTTGGTTCGTATCATCTTTAATTCTATCATGTACCGTTGATGAGATTGGATTTCAACATGAGGAACAAGCTGCCCCTAATGTCCCCATGAATAAAAAGAAAAGGGATTTAGATTATGCGAACAAGGTGGCCATTGTTTTGGTGCTCCTTGACTTATCCATTTATTCGGAAAATGTCCATTCAGGAAACTGACTACTTGTCTTCTTCTATTTGGTGGTGCACCATCAAATGCTTGTAACTCCGAAACTAAAACGAATCGGACCTAAGTTCATAGGAACAAAATGTTCAAAAGAAGCACAGACTACTGACAGTCAGCATTAATAGTATAGATCTCAGAACTGACTCCACCATAACCTACGTTTAGTTTTTTGTTTTTACTTGAAATTTTCGTATTCCACCAGGCTACCAGAGAGAGAGCAGAGGAGGTATGTTCATTCACTTAGTCTTTTTCATTCAGTCCTACAGAAAAAGTCACCACCATATCTATACCAAAAAGTAACCTTCAGAATGGACTTTCATAATATTAATTTAAGACACAAGAATGCCATCACTATTCTTAGTTACTCTACTAAGCTGTTCGAGAGATCATTTTCCTACAATATCGCAAATCTGATGGATGAATTTGTTGGGTTGCTGCATATGTGACCAGGTAGTGTTAGGAAGCATGTTTCTAGCGCTGTATTTAGGATACATTGCGAGGATGGGGTGCTACTGATGGTTTTTTTTTTTGTGGGCTGCTTGCAATGCCTCTGGAAAGAAATCGTTTTCTTTCTTTCTTTTCGCTATTGTTATGTTTTCTATCCCCTCTTCTATATTAAGGGGCAAAAGATGCCCCCTGAACAAAATCATTTAAAGTGTTTCGGGAAATTTTTCCAATCACTATGGAATAAGAAATATATGAGGTGACTCGTTTGAGATCAAATGCCCCTTATATAGCCTGTACGCACACGATAAGAGCCTGTCCAGATGCGGCGTAAATCGCGCGATTGACAACGCGCGTACAAGTTTTGGTTGCGTCCAGATGCCGCGTTTGTGTACGCGTCGATACGCGAGATTCCAGAGCAGTATTCCTTTTATCTTCGGTTTCAACGGTTGCTAGTGTTTCTTTCATTTGACAAAATGAAGTGTAGCGAAGCTGTTGTGTTATGGCTCGCGTACCGCAGGTGGAAACGACGTAAACAAAGAAAAAAATAAACGTTATATAGTTCACCCAATTCTACTCCTACGTTATATCCGAATCTCAGAGAGCATAATGAAAAGTTCTTCAACTACTTCCGGATGTCATTACAATCTTTTGAAGATTTGCTCGAAATCATAAAAGAAGATTTAAGTCCAAGTCAAAATTACAGAATACAAGGTGTGTTCTTAACGAATCTTATTTTCGTTCATGCTGGCGCATGACGTCACTCTGGACAAATTATTCGAAATGGTCTACCACTGATTGTCAAAAATGATCTTTCATACCCCTTCACCGACATTTTTTAGAATTTTCTTCCTCTTAAGGTGAAAATTAGGATCACGTGTATCTGTTTGTTGGATATTGAAACGGTTGTTTATTGAGAATTCAGAAAACTAGCTGATGCGGTTGAGCATAATCCTCTGTTCATTCATTTGAAGTTTTGCTTTTTGGATTCAATATTTCTAACAGCGGCACCTACTTAGAGGAATATATCATAAAAACATATTTATATATCTTTTTGAAAAAAAAACATATTTGAAATTTGTGAAAAAAAATCAGATTATTAACTCATCACTTGAAAAATGAATTTTTCGATTTATTTCGGCAGACATTTCTTTTTTTTTACATATATGATTTCAATAGTATTCGAATGTACTCTTTCAAATTCATCTGAAGCTTTGATGAACTAGTTCAATATACAATTTGAGGTAAGAATGATTAATTTCGAAATTGTCATATCTTCTCTTGAAATATTCTTTCCTTTCCATGAAATCTAACGAAATCCAAGTATAGATTTTTCTATTATCGTGTTTGAAAAAGATGTACGAAATATTTGTACAAGCTCTCAAATAAAAGCTCCTTCTTTGAGATTGTTGAAGCCAAAGCACACCATAATATTTTACTGAGTTTAATCAATTTTCCTTCAGAGTAGAGAAATTTTTGTAATGAAGAAAAATTTTCTAGTTCAAATTTCTTGTATTTGAGAAATAATATGAAGAACATTCATCAAAAATTAGTTCAAGATCTTTCAAACGACTCAAAAGATATCATTCATACGTTCGTAATTTTTCACGCAAAAGTACAAAAAATACTGATTTTTCTGGTTCAGATACGTTTTTCACATGAGAAATTTAAATCAATCAAAATCACCAGAGTTTTAAATTGATAATACAATAGAAAAATTCATTGATTACGTTTTGGAGAATTTAAATCCGTGACCACACTGACATCATAGTGTGCAACAAGATGCGCAAGAACACACCTTGTATTCTTCCACCATGTTTTCTACTTCATCTATGAAACGTTCTATATCGAGGTAATTGCGCTCCATCTCGAAATTTCCCTCAATCCGTCTCAACACTCGCAGGTACCAACTCGCGTTTACTGGACGCTACCCTAGGCACCCTAGTATCTCGACACGCAGGCAGAAACGCGCGCGAGTCGAGATCCCGGCGATTGCTTGCGTCGAATCTGCGTTTTTATTACACGCGCGAGGGCATGTGGACGGGATCTTCTGTACCCTAGTATCTCGACTCGCGCGTTTCGAATCACGCGTAGTGAATCGCGCGATTTACGCCGCATCTGGACAGGCTCTAAATCAGAAAGATTCGGCATTTAACTTTTCTGCAGTGTGCTATGATAAACAATCTCTTGATAAAGCCCGACTAGGCGGTTAGCTTGAAATTTTACAAGATATCTCACCCGGCATGCTGCGGGGCATCAATATTATGGATATATATTTTCGACATGATGAAGTTGGACTCCATTTTGACTCAGAAGTGAGGATTCACCTCGATAATACTTACCTCAATAGATGGATAGGTTGACAATGTTTCATGGCCTCCTCATGGTTTTTTCTAGTTTCTCACGGCGGTGTTTGTCGCTCAGGGGTGATACTCTCTGTAGCCTCTTGATTTTATATCGCGAACGTGTGTGTGCAATAACCACGTCCTCAGAAGCTTGATGTTAGTTGAAAAGAGTGCAATAATCTCCTGGATAAATTGCGCTCGATAACGTAAATATGCTCGAGTTTGATAATGTCTTCAAACTCTAGAAAATGCAAGTAAAGCAAAACCACGATATGTTTCAAATGCATATTATCTACAACACATGACCTGTGGTTCTTAAAGCCAGAACAAATGATGAAAGTACCATCCATGAAGGTGGTGAAGTTGATTAAGACGTTACTGTCTGACTGTTATTCTGCCAATTTTCAGGAACTGAATGGCATAGTTTTTTGGGGTAGTAGCTCACTTATAGCAAAGATATTTTTAATGCTGAGAACCTATTAAGATTAGGCAGTTTCCAATTTGTTGTCTGCTCATCGTTCCAGGACTGTATATTCAGGATGTTTCAGAATAAGGTTCGTAAATTCGGGATCTTAATCCTCAGATGATTTTATATAAACTATGGGTCTCTGACGCACTGTTTCCATGATATAGGGTGTTGAAATAAAAAAAAAAAATTGGTTTTATGAAATTATTTTCTACGCCGTACACGATCTCTTTTTGCGTTTTGGCACGTTAAGAGTACGCATTAAGACACATTTTTCCCGATACGAAACGATGTTCAATTTTCACCTGTGGCGTCCGTACAGACTTCTCTCCCAAAAAATTCGGTGAAAAAATTTGTACGCCAATGATTTTTTTCAAATTTTAAATTACATATTTTCGTAATAACCATATAATTCACAGTAAGAATGGTCTCTTGAGTTTTTTACCTGCGACGAATATTTTCTCAGAAAAGAAAATAAAATGCAAATTCAGCATGTGCTTCAATACAGACTAATTTTCAGACTAAGGTTCCGTGAATTCGGAATCTTAATCCTCACATGATTTTATGATATAAACTTCCTATGGACCATGGGTCTCTGACCCATTGTTTCTGAAAAACGGGATGTTGAAATAAAAAAAAAATGTTTTTCGAATTTAGTGCTCAAAGAATTTCGTAACTTTCCTAGATGAAATTGCATTTTTTTTTTCTCAGAAAGTATTCGTTGCAGGTAGAAAACTCAGGAGACCATTCTTACTGTTAAATATGTGGTGATTACGACGATAATATAAAATTGAAAAAATCATTGGCGTACCAATTATTCACCAAATTTGTTTGGACAGAAGTCATAACATGCCAAAACGCAAAAAGAGATTGTGTACGGTGTAGACAATAATTTCATAAAACCAATTTTTTTTAAATTTCAACACCCTGTATCTGAGAAACAGTGCGTCAAAGACCCATAGTTCATAGGAACTTTATATCATGAAATCCCCTGAGGATTAAGATCCTGAATTTACGAAACCTTATTCTGAAACACCCTGTATACAAAACTTTAATATTTTTTCATAGGTATCAGGTTGAAATCTCCCCACTATGCACCAGAAAGAACAAACATTTGCTCTGGCCTTCTAGAGAAAGAACATTTCATTATCATGGAAATTGATCTTTGTAACTGTTTTAGACTGAATATACAGTACAACAACAGTATGAACAGATATTCACCTATAGATTTGTTTTTCGTTGTTGCCTTTCTTTTGCTTTCCAATATCATCTAACTGTATAGTGACAATATCAAAAAGCAAACATTAAAAATTATTATTATTTTTCAGTATCCTTCAAATTATTTTGAAATGGAGGCAGCAAAGAAAAAAAGAAAAGCTTTAATGGAACAGAACAAAAAAGCGACAAGAACTCCTAAAGGCAGAAAACAAAAATCAGAAACTACTCAAGGTGTGAAGCGAAAACAAATTAATCTATTTGACATGCAAATCGTGCCAAAAAGGCCTAAAACAGATAATAAATTCTGTCTCAATGAAAAATGCAGTCAGTTGATCCAAATTGATGTAGCAAATGAACATCATTGGAATGACTGTAAGGAAAAATTAAATGAGGGAAAAACTGTATTTTTAGAGAAAGTTATGGATATATTTATGTGCATTTGTTGTCAGGAGCTTGTGAATAAACCGATCACATTATCATGTAAACACAATGTTTGTAAGGTGAGTTATTCTTAATCTTAATATTTAATAGTGAATTTGAATTAATTTATTATTTTTCAGGAATGTTTGCAGAGATCATTCAAAGCAGAAATTTACTCATGTCCAAATTGCAGAAATGAGTTGGGCAAAAGCTATGTACCTGAGATAAATTCTAACTTGTATGATGTCTTGAAAGAACTGTTTCCAGGCTATGAAAAAGGTCGTTGAAAGCTATATTTGAAATTCTTTAATCAATATTACCCCATTGGATGTTTCTGTTCTTCCAGTTTTATTTCTGTTTGATAATGCAATTCACAGAGAGTTGCTGGAAAATAAGTTAATTTCGTTCTCGTTTAGTACAATCTTTTAAATAGTTTTTTTTATATTTTTTATTTATTTTAACTCACTGAAAAATGTTGTGTTAGTGTTGCCCAGACTTTTTGTTTGTTTTCTTCAGTTGTGTAGTTTTAAGAATAAATTATGTTCAGTAATATAGTAAATTCTATTATTCTCTACCTGTAAATTTAGATTTTTGTGAGTTGCTAGCATTGCGAGAATTTATCTATTCAGAGGCAGATCATCGAATTAAATGAAAAAATGCATTGGTAAGATATACAGTTATTCATATGATGTAAAAGGATACTTGTGATCAATTCAGCCTAGCACATGTATCGTACCTCCAAAGTCTGATGTACTTCTTGATATCTCTATACAATTTTTTTCTCTTATGGGTGGAAAAAAAACTTCATAGAAAACAATAAGTGACTATATTTTTCTGAATTCAACTATCCATAATTTATCTGCTTCATTTGAGATTTGAGAATTAAGGGTTATCGTTTGATTAATATTGATCACTGATTGTATTATTTGTGTTACATTGTACTCATGGGGTTGGAAGTATCTATTAATAAATTTAATTAGAATCTAATAAAATTGATCCAAAAATCTTATATATATATATATAATATATATAATTACAAACTCAATAGCTCTGAATTTCAGTATAAAATTTGTAACTTTGATTTTGATATCTTAATAATTATGACTAGACAGCTATAGAATAATCTGTAGGTTGTCCACTTGAACTTGCTGGTTTAGACCAAAGAGAGGAACGAATTCCTAATTTGATCTTTTTTAGTGTATCAATGTCACATTCAGCTTCACTGAGCTCTGCTGGTCTATCTGGAGTATTTTGTTCACTTTGATCTGGTCTTTCCAAAAATGTCGTTTCTGCTACAGTCAGGGCAAGCATTTGTCTCTGAGTGGGGCTTCGGCCTTGAGATAACCACCTACGTGTGACGTTATCTTTTGTTAGTATAGAATGAGCATGCAACTCTTTTGCATTCATATACCTCGATCTGTTTCTCCTTGGCAGCGATTTCTGTTCGCACATTGGCGATATGTCAGAAGAAGTACTGGATTGAGCACCATGGTAGAGGTAACCTAGAAAAAAATTACTATGATGTTCTATCCACTAACCACAATGTGAATTTTACTTGCCACCTAATGTCTTTAAGTATTAAGATCAAACTTATGACCTTAAGTTAGGTTCAAATTTGAGGTTGAGGAAAATGAATTGTCGATATTTTGCAGAAATATAAGATTTCATTTTATAACAGTACAGATTATATATTCGTGAACTATACATTTTTTCTGTTATTATTTAATTCAATGTATTGCAAGCACCTAAAACTAATTAAATGATCCCATTATTTCAATCATTATACAAATGTTCCATTGGAAGATCCATGCTCTCACTCCATTAACACAAGTCCGGGTAACATTACAGTTTTATCCATAGGTATCTGTTTGTAATTGCAGACTTTGTGAAATTTACATTGGTACTGCTAATTGCTCATAAGATCCAGTAATTTTGGAGTGTGAAAAGATTACGAACTATAAAAGCGAATACACCTGCGGATATAATTATTTCATACATATTGTTTTTTATCCACAAAAGGACAAAAATGAGGAACAGACTCATGAAGTTGCGATTTTGAATTCAAATAGACAAAGTTTCACAAATAACTATTGTAACGTTTTCAGAGTAATCAAATTTGCCTTCTCTGTTAAATGCAGGCGCGGATACATAGAGTGGCAAAGTTCACATCCGCCCCTGCTTAAGTGGGTTAATAAATAATAATAGTAACAGTTATTTATTGGAATAAAAATACAAATTCCAAAAGGCCATTGACCGAAGTCCATCAGCCTGTGTGAAAGATAGATTATTGATTAACATTATATGAAAAAAAAGAAAGCAATATTAGTGATGACAATGATGATTTGTTACATAATTTGGAATCTATGTACTTTAGTCCTGAATGACTCCCCATATGGTGTTTTGAGGGTACTTTCTGTGTGGTCTCATATTATTGTTTCTATATTATTCAGAATTTCCTTAATAGGTATATCCATATTCTCGTCCCGTTGACAGCATTTCTCAGACAAATCATTCAGACGTTGTTCAATCGGTTTAATCAGCGTTTTTTCATACAGTAGCTCATTCGACGGGTTGTAAAGCTGATTTCTTGGACGCCGCATTTTAGTAATAGTCCACTGCATTTAGGTCGAAATAGGCCCCGACTTCGGACCTACTCATACAATAGCAAATCAAGGTTTTTCGGGTAGGTCTCAGTGTCTCAAAAGTCCCCTAAGCGGGAGTGACCGCATAACATTTGGCAACGCTGTAAAGGGCTAAAATCCTGCCCCAATGTGAATTTTCGTGAATATCTCGGTCCCTATAGAAATTAAGACAAAAATAATACATCAGAGCAAAAAGAAAGCTGATGAAATTTCCTAGAAAAAAGGTTTTGCGTCGTTTTTTGAAATAACCAACGGTTTCGTCATAATCTTACCTTCAATTTGACCGTATGTGATATTCTGGATAATTGAGGTACCTACTCTATTAATTCCATACCACCTTTGAGGATGACTACAGGACGCGTTTTTTTCGAAGTGGTATCCCCTAGTAGGCCTAATCCACGACTTCTTTGTTTTTTGGAAAGGTGTTCGAACGCTTATTTTCTTCTCCTTCGTCCTCTCCTTCTATGAATGCATTTATATTTTCTTCAATGACATCCGTCGAGTCAATCTCAGAGTTTTGGATTCCTGCATCGGTCACATTTTATTATTCTGAGGAATCTGCAAATGGTTCGGCATTCAGGCAGGATTTTCCATGGTAATTGCCACAAACCGGTGAGCAACGAAATCTCAAACTCCGACTGCCACACATTGGTCCACAACCTTTCAAGGGCGTCGCTAGAGATTTTTTCTGGGGGGGGTAAAAAAATTTGGATATAGTATATTGTCATGATATGTTCCTATGTAATGATTGTATGACTTATTTCTCGAAGATAAATATTTTCCTGGGGGGGGTAATTACCCCCATTACCCCCCTCGTATCGACGCCAGTGCAACCTTTCGTACAGTTGCAAAATATCATTTTTAAGAGACAATCAAGCGCAGGAGTTGGGATATCGTTTTCGGTTACAATATATTTTCTTTTAACATTCATAAACACTCCTCAGGATACAAATTGTTACCAAGCCATTGTTGTACTTGATAAATTGTAAAGCAGTATTCTAATATGGGGCGACAGATTAACTTGTAAATATGTGCAGCTGTTTTTGTGTTGATGCCAGAGTTTTTGTAAGTTAAGCTGCGGAAATGTTTGCTTCTGGCGGTGCATTTTTTCTTGTTGATCGATGCGTTTTTTTGAAATTCAACTTGTTTCCTATATTAACACCTAGGTTATTTCGCACAGTCCTGAGGGAGAAATGTTGTGATTGAAAATGATAAATTGTGACTTGTCCGGTTTATTTTCAGTCTCCATGTGTTAAACCAGTCTTGAGCATCGTTTGTTTTCCCTTAAAATTACTGTCATACCAATTGATTATTTCGTCGTGTTTTTGTTGGCAAAATTGTGAAGAACTATTTTCTTCGAAAGTATCTGCAAAATAAGTTGCGAAAATTTCTGCTTTTTCTTGATCTGAGGAGAATGTATTGGTGTTCATGCTGATAGGTTGTCTGGCAGATGATATTTTCTAATTTGCTGCCAGTAATTTTTGCCTCTGCTTTCATTAATTTCATTGCAGGTAGTAATCCATTTGTGCTCCTTATATTGGCGAATTAAAAGTTGAATATTTTTATTATAATAATTTAATTCTGTTTTACCTTCTCTGGAGGGGATTTGTAGATAATCTCTATGCATTTTTCTTTTCTTCCTTATAATTTTTATGATATAAGGAGGTAGTATTTCTTTTTTAGAATTGGCTCTATCACAAGTGTTGAAAGTGTTGTGTTAAATTGAGAGATTTTTTCGTTTGTTATTGGTTTCATCTTTATTTCATTCGAATAGGCTTCCAGCTTCTCGTTAAGGATATTAGTATTGCATCTTTTTATGTTTTTCCTCAATGGTTCGTTTTATCGTTTTCGAATATATAGTTTAGTATGTCTAGGGTTATTTCTATTATGCCGTGTTCCGCTCCAAGAACAGGATGGGTTATTATTGAAGAAAATTTTTTTTTGATATTTTAAGTGTATAATATCCGATCAGGAGTTAAATCAGGATTATCTGCCATTCTGAATATTGGGGGAGTAGAGGCCATTTCGAAGGGTGCATTCTTCAGAAATTCTTCTAGTTGCTTGGATTTTCTCACATTCACATTAAGGTCGCCTATAAGTACTGCATATTTGCACAGTGAATCTTTATTGAAAATGGATTGTTCGATCAGAGAGTTTGGATGAATATAAACCAAAAAAATGTGCAGCTCACCATCAAGAAACGGGACAGACACATGCAGGGCTTCATTCAATGGGTTATTAATCCTGGGTGGGTTCTCCTTTTTCATGATGAGTCTTGGGTGAATCTGAATCAGGCTGCCGTTTGTAAATATATGTGTCCACAATCATATCGAGAATAGTGATTGGGGAATGAATTTTGGAAGTTTTTGTAATTGTTACATCCATCTCTCTAGTTTTCTTGTTAAGCGGTTTTATCTGAGAATTTGGTGTACCTTCGATGGGCTTGGTTGGTCTTCGTGGGCATTTCAGGGACCAGGCTGAGTGGTCTTCTGAGCCACATGAGGCACACTTTGATGGAACTTGGCTCATACATTTGTTGAAGTGATGGAGCCGCCGCATTTGATGCATTTTATAGCAGTGCTGCAGTTTTCACGCTTTTGTTCGAAAGATTGGCATCGTGAACATGGTTGTGGTATTGGCGCGGGTGGTATACGGGGTAGTATCTATGTTTGTAGAACAACCCTTCGTTCAGAAGCTTCTCAGAAGATTTGAGGGAAGAAGTGATGATTCTAATCTTCAAAGTTGCTCTGTTTATCGCTCTTTCTGTGATTCTTTCGCAGTAACGGTGCGCGGTGCCCTATTTGTAATTGCTTGAGATGTTTGCTAATTTTCTCTACAGCGATTTCTTGTTCAACCAA
Source organism: Hippodamia convergens (assembly GCA_038502775.1). Lineage (NCBI taxonomy): Eukaryota > Metazoa > Arthropoda > Insecta > Coleoptera > Coccinellidae > Hippodamia > Hippodamia convergens. Next base: position 89,425,106 of record CM076608.1, read on the forward strand.
TCCAACCACAAGAGGTAGGTTGCTCTGCTGTCTGATGTTCTCTGATTTCTGGTTGAATATGACGTTTCTGTTTGTTTGAAGCCCTGAATTTTCTTTTTTTCAACGAGTTTGTTGAGGGTTTGCGTAATTGTTGATTTATTTAGATTAGTTTTGAGTAGAAAACCTTGTTTAGTGGCTAAAATGGTATCCTCAGTATTTGGATGTTCTTTATCCCGAATATCGGAAATTTCCTTGCGCAATATGGAGTCGGGAGTATTGATATAGTAGAAAAGGTTGTATTTTTTATTCGTTATTTCCCTCATTTTAGCAGACTAATTTCTTTTGGCTGCCAATCTAACAAAATTTGCTTGTGTTGAAAAATTATTGTTGGGTATCGTATGTGAGGTTATCGGAGATGAGCACACATATTGTTCAGATGTAGTGGATAAATAATCATAGGTGATATTGCTCTTCCAGATGACGGGGTTGGATCTGTATTTCTTTCAGGTCATATCCCATCTTTTTCTACTGACCATCGTCCTCGATGTCCATTTTAGAGTATTCACTATCACTTGAAGAACTTGAACAATAAAATTTGAACTTTTCGCACTAATAATTCACAATGTTGTATGGCAGATAATACAACCGCTCGTGACAGATGCTACACATCGAGTCTTATTTTTCTCAATTACTACACGTTGGACCGACGACCTGAAAAGAATGGCAAATAACTGGATCCAGGCAGGCCAGGATAGAAGTAGGTGGAGGGCCATGAGGGAGGCCTATGTCCAGCAGTGGACTTTCTAAGGGCTGGTTGATGATGATGATGACACTAACTTATTTGTACAGACTACTCTCATTTACCTGTACTGATCATTTCCACTACTTTTCACATTGGAAATTCACAATACATATACATAATTATTATACAAGGTGTTTCACGAGTCGTTGGCCATAGACAAATGGTGAATGCAGGACATCTATTCCTTTCAGAAAAATTGATTTTTGGGATGACGGATTTTTGTTATTTTCCTCATTGATATTGTCTCTGCTGTTTGCAGTTTTGTCCCATCATTGGTTTACTACAATTCAGGTATAGATTGTGGCCATAGTCAAGAAGTGGTCTGCTCATACTCTTAAATATTTTGGCGGCAGTTTGTTTATTTGTACCCTTATTTTTGTAAGTAGGGCAACGGAAAACCTCGGCTCTTGAAAGTACCTACTGTCTTCTTAACCGAGTTGCTGTGGTGTTTGAAATTTAGCTCTTGGTCGATTAAAAAGCCTAGGTATTTTATGTTATCTCTAGGCGGGATATTGTGTTGGTAGATTGTGATGTTGGGAGAAGAGGTAGTAATTTTTTGATTGAATATCATTAACTTGGTCTTGAGGGGATTCAATTGTAGTTTCCATTTTTCTAACCAATCCAGTGTAGCATTTGTTAGTCCTTGTAGAGATTTTATCACCTGTGGTAGGGATCGCTTATAGGAGACTAATGCTGTGTCGTCTGCAAACTGAAGTACATAGTCGCAGTCATCCACGGAGGCAGGCATGTCATGGCAGTTGGCGTAATAAAGAAGTGATAACAGTGGTGAGCCCTGTGGTAGACCTTTTTCGATTGTAAAGGATTGAGAAGTGCAGTTCCCTAATATTATCCTTAATTTTCTGCCAGAATCTGATGATTCCTATAGATATGTGGGGACGTTGAGTTTTTTGAGCTTGTTGAGTAGCCCCTTGTGCCACACACTGACGAAAGCCTTTTTGATATCCAGACATAAGGCAGCGGATTTCAAGTTGTTCACTTTGGCACTTTGTACATTTGAAGATACTATAGTAAGTGGATCAAGTGTTGAGCAATGTGTCCTGACACCAAACTGGTACTTGGGTATATAATCTGCAATTGCCTCTAACAGTTTATTGTTTACTATTTTTTCAAAAAGTTTTTCCATGTTCGGAAGCAGCGTTATTGGCCTGTAATTGTTTATTTTCTTGCGGTTACTATTGGATTAAGGTATAACTATGATATTATCTCATTTTTCCATACTGGTGGGAAGTTTTGATTGTTTAGGCAGAACTGGAAGATGGTTATTATGAATAGGTGCATTTCTAGGCTTACATTTTTGACTACCATCCAAGATATTGAATCGGGATCTGGGGATGTGTTTTTTTTGGTTTTTGAGAATGTCAAAATATTCTTCTTGGCTGACTGTGACCTCGCTTGCTTCGATGGAATTATTCCCTAAAAAATTTTCGTGCCAGTCATTAACCTGGTTAATGACTGACTCCATTCATTGAGTCAGTGTACTCATCACGGTTGTCCAGTGGAGTCTCTTCATATAGTTTAGAAACGTGTTCTCCGAATAACTGAACTTGTTGGGCTTCGGTGTTGTAAGTTATTCCGTTTTCTTCAATGGTTTCGATTCGGAAGGACTTTTTGTATCTCGAGAATTTTTTGTTTTCCTTGCCAGATGTTAATTTGGTCGCATGCTTCCAGCCATTCGTTTTGTTTTTATTCTCGGATAAGCCTATGTGTGTTCGTATTATATCTGTGTATTTTGAATTCTGTTATTGGATTATTTCTATATTCTCTAATTTGTCGGTCACTGATATTATTGATAAACTCTTGCATCTTTGTGTTTATCTTAACCATGTCGGACTTATGAAAATTGTAACGCAGTTCATCGATTATGGTATTGTTCCGATTTACCTGGAGCTTAAATTTAATAGCTAGATAAACTACATAAATTATTCTAAAGAATTCACTTTTCATGGAACACTTGTCACAAGAGAAAGGGAACTGGTCAAATTCATACTTTATGTAGGTTTTTTGAAAAGCGGTTCTGTTTTTATCTCTTTGGTGATTATAATTTTTTTAGCCGAGATTTTGAATTCTGTTCAAGAATTTTTTTTTTTTTGAAACCCCAGTTTCCATTAGGTGTGCGTAAAAAGTTATTGAAAGTATGCAAAACCGAATTCTCAAATCTTTTGAAATCACATATGTAATTTTGATATAAATGACGTCAACCCCCTTGGAAAATAAAATCTGTGTGTGTATTGGCTTCACAACAGAAATAAGTATTAAATCTTAAGGGGATTTCGATTGACTTTGGTTCTTGGTTGGTTCATAGATTGGTCTGTCATTTTTGGACCAACCGCATTTGAATGACAAATTGGTGATGTCTCGAATCAGCTGTTTTGCCGAAACTTGAACCGTATTCGAAAGCGCGGTTCGTTTGACGTTGTCATTTATGAACCGAGCGGTCAACCGTTAACCAACCAAAACAGCCATTTGAAATCGACTATTGTCGTTGACCTTGGTGGTCATGCTCACAGAGGTCCGCCATTTCCTATATATCTCTGTGAATTTTCAGAATGTGTCAAATGTTGATTATTATTATCCCATACACGAAGAGTTCTGTTATTGAATATCCCAACTTCTGAGTTCTTCATCTCCTTGTTCTAATATTTGGACATCTTGATAGCGGTCAACCGACTATGGATCCCTTGAATATTGACAGTTGCACGACTGTCACTCAAATGGAATTCTTACGTAAGGGACCTTAGAATATAGAAAAATATTTTATATTCTATGGCCCGGTTGTACAGTCCGAACGCAAATGAGAGCTCAGTTGAACACGGCTCACTGGTGAGTCCGGTTCAGCGATCCTTTTCGGTTGTACAGTCAGTAATTCAGGCGAGCTCAACAAAGCTGTCCCTAAAGATGATTATTCAGAAAATGGCAACATCACGTTTTATTATACATGCGCTTATTATGAATGCATCTTGATATGATATAATTTATATATAAAAAAGCATTTACAGATATAGAATTATCGCTATATACAGATGACCTGTATCCTCAACTTTTTTATTTTAATTCCTGTTACTTCGAAATTCGCTTCTTCTCCATATTGTTTCAGTTCTTCAATTATTTCCACATTATGGATATCTCTAATTATGATAGCAACATCTCCATGAGAAGTAGTTTTTCTTGAAAAATATGAACCAAATTTGAAACCGGGTATATTGAACTGAAGGTATTGTTCTTCTGGCATCCAAGTTTCTGTTAAGATTGCAATATCCACTGAATTTTCCACGAGAAATCCTTCCAACAGCACAGTCTTATTTCTAACAGAACGACAGTTCAAGTTAGTTAACTTATATTTAAATTTTCTCATCATATCGTCGGAGAAAGCGAAATCTCTTGACAATAACTCCAATAGGCCAAGTCTCAGGTCTATTCAAATCATCTAACAGTTTGAAGTCTGCTCCAACCCTGAAGGCTATACTGGAAGCCTTTTCTTTACCCTGTATTTTATCGATAATGAATTCCTCACCAGGAAATTTAGTTAGGTTAGGTTAACGAAATAACAGCTATCATCTGTATCCGGCCAGCCAATGAAAAGGCTTTATGGAACTAGGGTGATGTTGAACAACTTGAAAAATTGAAATATCACTAGATAGAACTATTTAAGGGTCCCTTACATAGGCCCGGTTGTACAGTCCGAGATCAAGAGCCGAAGAGCCTCGTTCAGGACTGAACCCTACTCAAATCGGAAATATCTGTTGTACAGTTCGAGCTCAACGCAGAACTTCCCTCAAACAAACACTCAACTTGAGCTTCCAAATTCGGGCGCTCAAGCCCTGATATCTACGGCTCAATCCTTGTGAAACGTCACATCAAGTGTGAATATATAGGTTATGTTCTGAATGAAGGTTATGTTTTGAATTGATTTGAATTTATGCCGCCTGGTAAATTGTGGGAACTGAAGTAAATGAAATATTGATAAAAATTACCAAAATAATTACATAACCATGTAATTCGAAATCGAATAGGTTATTTCCATAGAGATAGTATAGAAGGAGACGCTGTTGCATTCAACGATTTCCACATAAAACGGGTCCACTGGGCGGGGCAAAGTGTCGTACCAATGTGGCGGTTTCGGCCACAGAACCACAAATTGGACAGGGTCGGACTAAATAAATTACAGGCTAATTTATGGATGAAGCAGAATAAACATCATGATTTTTAATATTTATGAAATAAAAATGAATTTCGAAAGTTTATATACTAAAACAATACTTATCTTATTTTGAGAACATTTTTAATGGAGATTCAATTCTTCTGAGTTTTTCTAATGTAAGGGAAAATTTGTTTTCTTTCATTAGCAGAAACAACTAGTGATATTCAATAACATCTCTGGAAGTTGTACTCGTTAACGTTCCTTCAAATATTGAGCTACTTCTTCCATCATGACTCAGTTTGTATAGGTGGAAGATCAACAATTTTTTCCTTATATTAAAAACAGCTAGATTTTTTATTATAGAAAACCTACCCTTTTTTTGGTTTGAAGGATATATACACGAGTAGATATTACTTTCTCTTATGGTAGGTTCTCGTATAATAATAGGCAAAGTACAGATTTTGTATAAGGTGAAAAATTTATTTAAAATATGAATAATGAATATAAAAAATTATATAATATACCTACATATATATTAAAATATGTACACCTAGTTAAAAAAATTTATATTTCCAATTCATATTATGACAGGAAACTTTTACATAAAATCTTAGAAATATCTGAATGTTCCAAACATTCTCTCATATTCAATAACTAAGTTCTCCTTTCACAAATAAAAAATTTACTCGATAAACAGTTTTACTGTCCCTCAAACAGTACAATTTTGTTATTTTGGTGCCTCATACCAGTTGATTTGTCAAATTTATACTTAAAGAGAGAAATCATTCTTATATTGTAATATTTCTTTATTATGCCTTTGATCAATAATAATCGATGATTATTCAAAAAACACTGATGAAAATTGTGATCAATTAAAAATGAAAAGATGTTTGATGAAACAACTTCATTAAATATCCTATTATTAATACTTGTAATTGACACTCAATGATTTCTCGCTTCATGATTTTTTCGGTCTTAAAGCAAATTTTGATGACATCCTCTGAAGGGTATTGAAGACCCTTTACATTCTTCAAATCTCTAAATGAATATAAAAAGGAATCTCTAGTATCAGACATCAAATCTACTCAAACCGACCCTGTACATTGTTGATATTAACCTATGAAATGTAATTCCTGATGATTTCTTCTTATCCACGCCATCCCGGCTACAGCAACTTCGCACAGCATAAGAAACCATTTTGTTCAATTAGTTCAACGAAGATTGTCCTTCAAATATAAATAATTTTCACAAAACTCACAACCGAACACGAAACATCAAGGTCAACGACCGCTTGACAAATGTGTCGTACCAATGTGGCGGACCTGGTCCCGTTTTAGTCACGAAATCGCATCTCCCCTTATACTATCTCTATGGTTATTTCATTGCTCATCATAGACGAATATACGAGTTCTTCTTCTTTTTATACTTCCATAGTTTGATGTTTGTATTATAATTACTCGTATATTATATACCTAATACAAATATTCATAAGATTTATTTATAATTCCCCTCCCTAGAGTGTTTGACCTTTCTGAATAAAAATGATAAAAAACAGATAATTTTCATTGGGGGTGATTTTAACATCGATCTTTTGAAGCCCACTAGAGAGTCTGAAAGATTTTTAAACCTAATAAAGGAGTTCGGATTTATACCGTTGTTTCAACAACCATCAAGAATTACCTGCCAATCGTCGACTTGCATTGACAACATTTTTTCCAACTATGATTCAACCCTCATATACATTCAATCCTCATATTTCTAACCATCTAGCCCAGAAAGTTGAGTTCAGTACTTCTGTTTCCGAGACATATAACAAGACGAGTACAACTAAATACGTAAGAAATACATCTGGTCATACGATTTCTAGGCTTACAGACTATCTGAGCAAGATTAATTGAAGAGTGGAAATTCAAAAGGGTCTAAGTGCCACTTTCACGAAATTTTAGATTTCATTTGTTATGGGGTCTATGTGCCAAGGCCAATAGCCTACGGAACGGTCAATGTGCTATCTGCTTCCGGCAGTCATCATTTCTGATGGAAAAAACTGCGCATGTTCTAAGTGCCATAATCTGTTTCACGTTAAAAGGGTCTAAGTGCCAAATTATCAATATTGTAAGTATACAAAATGGACACAAGCCGATAATATTGGAGTAAAAAGGCGGCAAAAAGGGACCGAGAGTGTCAAAAAAGAAAAAAAAATATGCAGAGTTGTTGGTTTGCAACATACAGATTATAAAAATATCCACCTGAACAAGAGCAAATTCAATACGAAATCAGCAGACTCACTTTATGCTCCTATTGCAGGTGGCATGTTCTAGTGAATATTTCTGCAATTAGAACATTATCATCATTTTTATACGCAGAATCCAACGCAATCATAAAAAAATAGGGTTCTAATTTGAAAAATGAAAGTTATGAGCTAATCTTGATCCCTATTTTTGAACCAACATTCGAAACACCCTGTGACGGGTTATTCAAAATTTTGTAAATGTACAATATTTCCACAGTCTTCGCCTTCAAAAACGTGAAAACGGTTTGTGCCTACGATATCTAGGTTAGGAATAACAAACATAATACCGAATACTCTCATCTCCCTTTTTTCTTCAGTTTTTTCTCGATTTTTTGTAAAGTAATTTGACGAATGCAACGATTTGAGCACGAATGTATTCAGAATTGCAGACTCTATCAAATTCGAAAACAAAAAAACCGAAAAAAAAATATTTGAAATTTTTTTTTTCTCCCTGTATAACTGAAAGTGGTCAGGCTCCAAGAATATTTTAGATCGGTACACCCTGTATATGTAGTTTTATTTCATTCTGTATTTTGTACCGAATAACAGTTTTAAATTTTTTTTCAAACTTTTTTCATAAGTTCTAGACATGTTTTATGTAATATCTCAGTTCGAATTTTTTGGCACTTAGACCCTTTTGAATTTCCACTCTTCAATTGGATAGATAATAGTTACCAAATTGGAACTCCAAATGAAATTTTTGATAATTTCCATACAAAAATCGTAACATCCTTCAATATATTCTGTCCGGTTGTGAAAAAGAAAGTGAATATATCAAAAATGTTTAAAACCAACCATGGTACACGGACGAACTTAAGACAATAAAAAAATATACTTGACGCATTACAGACAAGAATTCAAGTTAAGAAAGAAAATGAAGCAGTTAAAATCTACAGGGAATATAGAACATTTTACCGAATTTCATTAGAGAAAGCCAAAAAGAAATACTATGCAATGAAGATATCACAGTCAAACAACAAACAAAAACAAGCCTGGCCAATTGTGAATTCTCTAAGAAAGAAATGTCATGATGATATAGAACTAGATCCTGAGCAATATTTCAAATTCCTCGAAAAAACAAATAATACGGTATCTACAATCGATGTGAATGAATCGGCAAATTACCTGAAAAATGTGAAAATAAAGAGCTATAAGTCGTTTTTCTTGAAACCCACAACATCTGATGAAGTTAAAAAGATAATAAAATCTTTACATGGAAAATCCACTTGTTGTATTCAAACAACTTATGAATTATATTGTCGATCCTCTCACATTCATAATCAACATGTGTTTTGAGGAAGGTGTTTTCCCAGATTCAATGAAGTTGGCGAAAGTGGTCCCAGTTTATAAACATATGGGTGATAAGAGCGCACCGAATAATTACAGACCAATATCAATTCTCCCGACGATTTCAAAAATAACAGAAAACCTGATACGAACGAGACTGATGGAATACTTCGAAAAGAACAACCTACTGACGGATCAACAACACGGGTACAGAAAAAAGAGATCAACTATAACAGCTCTAGTTGAAGTTATTGAAAAGATAACAGAAGGGATGAGGGTAACGAGGTAGAGCTCAGTTTATGCGACCTCTCCCCTCTCCAAAGCTTTCGATAATGTTTCCCACGAGATTCTTTTGAGTAAACTTGAATATTACGGAATACGAGGACCACCACTCAAATTTTTCGCATCATTTCTGCAGGACAGGCAGCTACTAGTGCAGATAGGAGACAAAAAAACTTCCTGGATGAAGATTCGAAAAGGAATACCACAAGGTTCCATCCTAGGACCATTACTTTTTATAATTTACATTAATGACCTTCCAGATAACATTCCTTGCGATTATGTATGTAACTACGCAGATGACACTTCCTTTTTAAATATATCCAAAACATTAGTTAGCACAAAAACAGAGATCTCGCTCAGGAAAGCCGAAAGTTGGTTCAGCTCAAATAGTCTCCGCTTAAACATAGCAAAAACAAATATCTTGAAAATAGGAACTAGATCAGGATTACATAACATCGAAAGTGCGAAATTCCTAGGTATTCAAATCCAGAACAATTTTAAATTTAACATCCAAATAGAGAATCTCACAAAAAAGTTATATTCGTCATGAGCAGATTAAAACGATTAACATGCGAGGTTGTCCTGAGGGATATCTACTTTGCACTATTCCATAGCTCTTTATCCTATGGCATACTAATTTGGGGAGATGCGCCTGAATCTAATGAAGTTTTCTTAAAACAGAAGAGAGCTATACGAACGCTCGCAGGGATCAAAAACACCACTTCTTGTAGAGAATATTTAAAAAAATATGAGATACTGACATTTTACTCCCAATTTATTTATGCTTGTTTGATTCGTGTTCACGAAAACAAGAGCAAATACATCACAAGTGGAGAATTTCATGATTATGCCACACGTAAAAGAAATGATCTATGTATTCCATACCACAGAATAAAACAAGCACAGAAAGCCACAAATTATCTAGCAATCAAATTGTACAATCTTCTTCCAGATGAGATAAAATTCTGCAGTTGCTTTCGAAAACGCCTCAAACACTTCCTGGCATCCAAATGCTACTACTGAATTGATGAATTCCTGACAGACGAATTCAAGTAAAGTGAATATGAAGATGATTTTTTCTCGCTGTTCTGCTGGTTTCATTATTTCTTTTTTCATTGACTATCAATTGTTACCTACCGTTCTGTAATGATTTGTTAAATAAATTTGATTTGATTTGATATGATAACTCATAAAAATTATTACATACGATGGATGTGACAAATGTTCAGTCAGTTTGACAAATTATTTTAGGTTATAATCCCATCCTTAAATTTGAGGTAAGGTTCAGTTAAGAATCGAAACGTGTCTTCGATATTTAAGACCCGTTTGCACCAACATTCCTTAAAGGGGCATTCACAATCAACTTGCGTTGATTGACCAAGTTGTCAAGACCATAGCCGAAAATGTCTTACATTTAAAAAAGTTTAATGATTTAAATTAGTCAGAATGAGCGAATCCCTCAGGAAAATCATCAGATTAAGATACAGAGCACATCTAAGACATGGGCGATGAACTATATATATATATATATATATATATATATATATATATATATATATATATATATATATATATATCCTAATATGACGCACCCGAGTATGTCGAAATAACGATTTTGTTTTTGCACCTTCAAAACATCGCCACGGGTTTGCATCACGTCCAAATCGTCAGATTTTTCTGTAAGATACTTTTTTTAGGTCCAATTAACATCCCATGGAGCAAGGGTTGCTATTCCATATCTGAATTTTTAAATGATTCTGAGTTGGTTTCATGCTCTTGTGACCACTAATTATTTAAATTTTTTTTTTGCATTTTTTCTTTATATCATACTGTTATATTTTGCTTGTCCTATATACTACCTATTAAGTCTGAAAAAATTCAATAAAGTTTATTTTTAACATTATTCTGCAGCAGAGGTAATTTAAATTGGATTTTTTCGGCGAAATGTAGTGGATGGTATTGAGAAACAGGAGGACGAAAAAAATTTATTTGTACTTCTAGACTGAATGGATCGAAACGTTGAGAGGAGTCCAGGTCTTGATTTTCGTGAAAACACCAGTAGTGAAAGCCATTTCACGATATCTTAATTTTCTTTGAAAATATAACAAAATATTGATATTTTATCGATTTCGAAGATGTGCCATAACTTTTTAATTTTCAAAAATATCTGAAAAAGACTAAAACTTTCAACAAGCAATTTTTCACTGGTACTAAGACTACTTTCGATTTTCTTCATCTTTATTTTTTTGTATGATATAAGATAAAAAATAATGCGTTCGTATTCAGTATAAAAAAAGAGTTTGTTTCCAACCTTGCTGTACGAGATGAAAAAAATTAAATATAGTGCATTATTCCCAGTGAGAAAGTGCCTCTAGGAAATTTTGATAAGTGTTACGGTATATCCAAGTCAACGTTATATGATAAGGTGAGAGGAATAAAAACAAAAAACATGGAAGGTGAAAAAAACTATTCGTTTTGGATGAAAAACATTGGTTGAACGAATAATCACATGATCCGAACGGGGTTTTCCAATCACTGAAAGCGACAGTGCTGTAGTGGCAGAATTTTCAGTGTGGAAACGCTAAATAGTGACTTACCAATGAACGGAAGGTGCATGGGTGCTGGCTGATGCCTCAAATAAATATATGAGGCACTCACACATTTTTTAAGATATTAGTCGTGTGATATGTCGTCGCCGAGGTAGGACGTATTCATAGTTGCTCCCAGATAAAATTGTATTAAAGGTGAAATTGAATTAAAACTATTGCCTGAAAGTGAGCTTTCGTAATGCCCTCGAATATAATGTCAAGATCAAAGCGTACCAACAATACTGGATCCTCCCAAGAGCCAAATACTGTGGATTTCACTGTAGAACTCAAAAGTTTGGAGGAAAATATGAAAGATAACGTACGTGAATTGAAAGATCTTATCATGTCCAACACAAATAATGAAAAATCTAATCGAGATGGCGAATCTTTCAAAAGTATATTGGAGAAAATCACAACATTCGAAACGAACACCCAAAATTCCATAGATAACTTACGGTCGGAAATCGCTAAGTTACAACACCAATCTGAAATATGTGAGAAGAAGATGGATGATCAAAGGCAGGTCGAACTCTTGAATGGTCTTGTTATCAGTGGCATCGAAGAAAAACCAAAAACATACAATTTATGCGACGTCGTGGCTGATGTTATCAATTCCAATATGCCAAATATTTCAATAACTGCGAATGATATTAATTATTGTTTTCGGTTGGGAAAGAAAGAAAACCGCCAGTCAAGGAGACCACGGCCAATATCGATTATGTTTGTGAATAGATGGATGCGTAATAAAGTATTCAATTCGAAAAAAAGTCTCAAGGGAACTCCTGTTGTTGTGAGCGAATGGTTAACTTCTATTAGAATGGAACTCTTCAAGAAAACTTGCGAAAAAGCCGGCTTTAAATCAACTTGGACAAGAAATGGACAAGTTTATGCTGTTATATCTGACCAGAAACGTAAAATAATTTCTGAAAAGGATTTAAATATCTAGGGTCTTGTGAACTCATATATATAAAGTTGGTAGGGAGACAACTCGATCTACGGTCTATTTGGTCTTTTTCCCGTTTCATTCACGATTTTGGAGTAGTTCAATATTAAAATTTTTTTTTACTTAAATTTTTTTTTCTTCAAGCACTGTTGCGTAAGTTTCCATTTTTTTTAATTCTTATTATTTAATTTCATACCCTATAATATATTCACAAAACAGTATCGTCAATAAAGAGATAGTTAGCCCTTGCAGGGATCTCAATTTTAAGTTCATTGTAGGTTACTGAATTGACTGCATTGATTATATGATTCTCCACTGAAATGTGTACGTTTCCATTGGAATGTTAACCACTAGTCTCAAATGTGCCCATCTGAATGTAAGATCTTTAATAGCTCATCTATATGATTTCAAAAACTTATTATCGGCTCATGATTTTGACATTGTGTGCATCTGCGAAACTTGGTTGAGCTCCAGTGTAACAGATGATGATCTTTCTGTTACTGGATATAATTTCGTACGCCAAGATAGGTCGGGACGTGGAGGTGGAGTTGGTATATTCGTAAGGAATCATTTAAATTTTATAATACTGCCAAGTGTTGTGGACATAGAACAATTATGGCTTGAAGTAAAATTACCTGGGACTAATATCGCTATTTGTTCAGCTTATAAACCACCCAACTACAATTACAAACTTTTTTTTATGTATTCGAGACCGAGTTATCACAGGTTATACCAAGGGTGGATGGTGTACTTTGTTTTGGCGATTTTAATATCGATCTGCTGAAGATAGACAATGCTGACTCAATGTTCGTTATAGACTTTTTTGGGGTCTTGGCCTGAAACAATTGATTAATGAGCCGACTAGAATAACAGATAAGTCTGCCTCACTAATAGATTATATACTTGTTGACTCCATTGATATGATTTCGTCTATAAAGGTAGAGCCTGTCGATTTTTCCGATCACGAATTAATTTCTTGCAGTTTGAATCTGAAAGTGAACAAACCAAATCCTAAATTTGTTACATCACGGGATTTCCGGAATTTGAATTTCTCTCAATTTGATTGTGACTTGCGTTCAATTCCTTGGTGCAATATATATGACATCAGTAACATAGATGATAAACTTGATTTCTTCTGTAGCAACGTCACCACTCTTTTAGAAATACATGCACCGTTCAAAACTTATCGCACAACTAAAACATATGCCCCTTTTGGTTCACAGAGACTCTTCGCGCCCTGAAAAAGGATAGAGATAAAGCTTTGTCTAAATTTGAAAAATTCAGAGCTGAACAAGACTGGAAACTTTATAAGACGCTTCGAAATCTTTTCACGGCCACTTCAAGAAGAGAAAAAAAGCGTTTTATAGGGAAAAGTTGAAGAACAAGAACGGGAAAGAATTGTAGAGGAATCTGAATTATTTGAATATAAAAACTAATAAAAAATCTGCCCTTTACCTACCGGAACATTTATTTGATGTGAATATGATTAATTCCCACTTCGTGAACTCAATACCGAAATTACAAACGAATAAAGACCAGACATCATTTTATGAGCGCAATCGACTCTCAGAAGCAAAATTCAATTTCCATGTTGCCTCCGAAATAGAAATTCTCAAAGTAATGACTGATATCAAAAGTAACGCAACAGGTTTAGACGGTATTAATATGTCAACTTTGAATCTGTGTCTTCCGTACTTGTTGCCTTACATAACCTATATAATTAATTATTGTATTATAAATTCAGTATTTCCGGCCCAATGGAAGATAGCCCGTCTTATCCCGCTTCCTAAAAAATCGAATCCTTCAAGTCTCAATGATTTGAGACCGATAAGCATCTTTCCAACTCTTTCATAGGTGCTGGAGAAAATACTTGAGGGGCAACTTCGGAAATATGTGGAAGATAATAATATTCTACCAGAATGCCAGTCGGGTTTTAGACGGGGTGTATGTAGCTCTGCCCTTCTTTCAATAACAGATGATATTCTGACGGCAACTCATGAGGGTAAGCTGACAATACTGATGTTACTCGATTACTCTAGAGCGTTTGATACTGTGAGTCATGATGTCTTGAGGGCCATATTACGTTATATTGGTTTATCGGAGATGGCAATGAATATAATAACAGCTTTCTTATTGGGTAGGTCTCAGACCGTTGTCTTGAACGGGAAACAGTCGTCATTTCTGAGTATGCTCACTGGTGTACCACAAGGCTCAGTGCTCTCTCCACTACTTTTCACCGTTTATATTTCCAGATTTCCGACTGCCTTTCTATCATGTACGCAGCACTACTACGCCGATGATGTTCAGTTGTGCTTTTCTTTTTTCTTGGAGGAGTGCGTGCAGGCTATATCGGCGTTGAATTATGACTTGAGCAATTTGAAACATATCTCCATCAATCACTCGCTCAAACTGAACCCTCAGAAAACAAATGCCATCATTTTTGGAAAGCGAAAGGATAAGGATGTTTTCATGCAAAGTTCTTGATGTGGAAACGAAAGCACTGCTCTGCGATAGTTTGGTCCTTTCACATCCGAACTACTGTGACACAGTATATGGGCCCTGCATTACGAACATGGATGCCAATAGACTTCAAAAATTGCAGAACTCTTGCTTGAGATTGATCTACGGCATTCGAAAATTCGATCGCATCAGTCACAAGTTGAGGGAGATTTCTTGGCTGAGCATGATGGGGAGGCGTCGTCTTCATTCTGCTTCTCAGTTTTTTTCTATGGTGCTTTACAGATCACCGCCATATTTATATAATAGAGGTTTCGATGTGACGTTCACAATGTCAATGTCCGCTTCAGGGGAAGGCTCACAATACCGTCGCACTCACGAGAGCTTTTTAAGCGCTCATTTTCTTCTAACATCGCGAAATGTTTGAACGAGTTTCTCTTTGATTACACGAGCATTGACTCATCATACTCAAGAGCCAAATTCAGAAAGATGGTGCACAATGCTCCGAGTGGATACGTAGGTTGACGTCTTGAAACAAATTATATGGGTTAATTAAGTACTGAGTTATGGATATGACTATTTTTTTTGTCCTTAGATTCATTTTTTGTTTTTGTTTTTGGCGTGAATATTGTTAGGCCGGATCCAGACGGCTGTAATGCAACGCGTAATGTAATGCTAATTCTCCGTGTGGACGGCACCACGAACAATACTGTAACGTTCGTCAGACCGTTCTTGGCTATCCATCGGGGTGTCGGTTTTCGTCGCGAATTAATCTCTCGAATTAATTGAATTTTACGGGCAGGACTACGGAATTTGGAACTAAAGGAATCAGAATTACCACAAGATGAAATTCAAAATGATGCGTGTACAGAGATTTCTGTTTCATTTTCATTTCAAAATATATGTATATTCAATATTCGTGTGCGACATTTAGGAACCCGGTGATGTTTTCATATTCACTCGTTTCTTCGGATTTCAATTCCAATAATAAATAATAATGAAGATCTTCTTTCATACAAATTTGTTTTCCATCATAGATGTTTTTTCCGGTCATCACTAATTTGAAAGTAAGTGAAAATAAACGCAGCACCTGCTATCGCAACTTTCCAGGGTTCCAGGTTGTTTTTCGATTTCTTCGTGTTTTGATGGATTTTTTAGGGGATATTCAGTTATTCTTCAGATTTCATACAGTTTCAGTAATTATGCACAACTAGAAGGACTGTGTCGGAGCTGTGAAAAAAATTTCACATTTTTCACAAATTCTGGTTCCAAAATGACGAAAATGAAAACAAGTCGTCAATCGTTCTAGTGTAAAAAAAAGGTGAAGTTTGCTTCTGGAAGGTAATTCGAGGTTCAGCTGGTTTTCCTCTGGTTTCTAGACAGTTGTTAGAAATGTTCCATCTTGTTTATTTCATACTTTCCTGTACAAAAATGCCCGTTTTTTCGTCGGAAGTCGGAACCGAAAAATACCACATTCTATTGATCAATCACAATAGTGAAAGAGTGTCGGAAAGAGATCATACTCATTTAAAGAGTATTTATTGAAAATTTTCGAATGAACATTCACAAATAAACATATTATGTATGTGATGTTGGTTAAACCAAAAATTTCTTATTTTTGAGAAAATCCAATAATAGTGAGTTTCATCAATTCAAAAAAATCCATAGGGTTTTATAAAGTGCAGAAATTCTATGCCGACCCTGCAACTTTCCTTATCGGCATGTTTGTAGAAACCGAGTGGAACAGCCGACAAATAAGGAGTCGCGTTGAAGATTTGCCGTATATTCGTGAGCCGTCCAGGGCAGCGTTCACAAACTTACTCAGAGAGTAGAGTAAGAGTATGGCCATATGATCAGAAATATACTTTGGTCTTTACTCCACACTCGTCGTTCACAAACTTACTCTGACAAATGTCATTCAAAATTCAAACATGTGTATAGGTTATGAATAATACTTTTGCATCATATACATTTTTTATATATCATTTTTATATTAAATTGTTGCTATGATGAATGAATAATAGAAGTTTAAGAAAAAAATTCTCTCTTCAGTTGTGTCTTCGCATTACAGTCAATTTTTCTTTTATTTGAAAAGCAGAGCACAAACGTGTTTTTTGATGATTGTGAGGAAACTGATGAATGTTCTCAGGACTTTGAATTAGTTTTAATGAGACAGAAAGAATGAAAAAGGATATTATTGTCTATAATCTTCTCTTGCAAGCAGAAAATTAAAAATGTTATTACATGTTTTGTTGTTTTATTGACTCTATGCCAGAAAAAAATTGAATACTTCGTAACAAAAAATAGTTTCATTTGAGGAAGCTAACAAAAAGAAGTTAAAAAAATATTGTATGAAAGATAAAGCAAAATATGAAAGAATCTTGACAGATCTAAACTCTCGAATATAACAAAATATCAAAATCAGGTACATAAAAAAATTATTGTGGGACTTTTCATGTCTCGATTTATTTGAACTTGAACGGAAAACCTAGGTTCTACAATACAGGGAAAAACTCTTTTTTTCTTTACCATCATCTCTTGGTAAAGTTCACTTTGAGCTGCGTTAATTCACTGCTAGCACTTTCATTAAATTTGTTAATCATTAAAGTAATTCTTTCCAATATTTCTTTATTTCACAGAATAGTTGTTTCACTTGGAAAATTTATTGTTTCGTATTTCGTTATTGAAATGAAATAAAACCAGAAATAAATACTTATTCGAATAATATTCAAGTTTCAAAAAGTCTGCGGGAGCAGGACAGAATGAAAATCGTACGTCATAACTGTCAGAGTATGTGTTTACTCTCCCAAATAGCAGAGTATGCAGAGCTTACTCAGAGGAAGTTTATGAACGCTCACAGAGTATACTCCGAGGAAGACAAAGCAAGTTTGTGAACGCTTCAGAGTAAGGGGAGCTTACTCTGAGTAAGTTTATGAACGCAACCCAGACGGTGCAATCTGAATTACGCGTTGCATTACACGTTGCATTACAGCCGTCTGGACCCGGCCTTACTTTATTAAATCATTGAATTCAAGGAGGGTTAGTTGAACAGACGTTCAGGGTATGAATACTCGGAATGAACTGAACCTCGCCCTCTATCAGTGTTGTAATCAATGTTAATACATGTTGTTCAATAAAAGTCCTTTATTATTATTATTTTATTTACTTCCGTAAGTGATTTTTTTTTAATTATTTTTTGTTATTATTATTTATGAAAATTCTCGGAATATGTCGTAGTTTTTGGTCCTGAGAAATAGTCTGTTTTGTTGTGTTATAACATGTTTCGTTTATCTATGGGAGATGATTGTCTTTCATTGGGGTCCCGTAGCGGTCTTCAAACATCTGAAGTGCCGAAAAATCATCACCTGGAAGGTAGTATCCGGTTTGAAAAACCCTCAAGACCTGAGAGCAAGAATTTGTGGATTTTGAATTTGAATATCGAAGGAATTTCGAAAAACAAGTGTGATTACGTCTCCAAATTAGCTGATGAACATGGTAACGAAGTGATTCTTCTGCAAGAAACCCACACGGCAACAGAAAAAAATCCTCGTGAAAGAGGACAGTTGAAAGGTTATGTAATAATTGATTTTTTACAAGTTTAGCTTGTTATGTTAAAAAATTTTCAGTTCGTAATTTTCAACAGATTTGGAAAGGAGAAATTGATGGAATTTTTTTCATTCCTTTCAAATTTTGTGACATTTCTGTCATAAATATTTATAAACCTCCGAACACTATTTGGCCAAGAAATCTGAATGTTGATGTTTTTTAAAGTAGCAAATGCATTTCTGAAATGCATTTGATTTTTTTCTGAATAATCGGTTTCATTTCTGCTTTTCTCTTTTTTCATTTCAGATTAAGAATTGCGAGTCGTTTCGGGAAGAAACGTTTATTCGAGCCCATCGACGGATAACATGAAGATGATCACACTGATGTCTTTCAAGATTTTCCCGATATTTAATATTTTATGTTATTTTTTTAACGGGGAGACAGGTTTTTTCCCCTGGCTGTATAGTATCGTATGATACTAGTGATGATAGTATCGTATGATTCTATAGTATCATATGAAGAATATTATGATACCCGTTCTTTTTTTACCTCAGCTTAGGTACTTTTTGTTTCAACATATATTGTATTATTTTAGCTCTCTTTTTCATAAGTATATATATATATATATATATATATATATATATATCATTATTATTTGTATTTTTAATTGATGAAACCAGTGTGGGCATGCCCACTAAACCCCTTGAAAGCGACATTCGTCTTTTAGTATTCAAGGATAACTATCCTGGAATTGATTGATTTTATAAAATCATTGAATAGCAATTGTAACGAAAAGACTCGTCCAAAATATAAAAAGATGACGGATAGGTATAACAAATAGTACTATTCGTTATCTATCAAGATCAATCAATTCAAAAACAAGATGAGAGTTCGATTAATATTCATTGATTGTCACCTATTTTAATTTTCGTATAGTTTTGGGATGTTCTTGTTTCTGTCAGTCTGTCTTCATCGAATACAGAGCTCGAAGAAATCTCTCAACTAAAATGAAAGTTTGTCCACCTTGACATCAGACATAGGTGGGAACGCAGACACTCTTTAAAACAAACAAAAAAATACTGAAAAGCTGAAATTTCCGGATAAAGGAATAATCAGGTAATATTTGGGGAGCATCTTGGAATCTCAATTTTTCTCCGATTTTTTTTGCCCAGTTCATAAGTCATTTACAAAAATATTTGAAAATCGTCCGTTTTCGCCCCACTTTACGGTACTACTAAACCACTTAACATAAAACTCCATTTCAATCTGCACTCACTGTGTTTGAGCTTCATATCTAATTGATTGGAAGACTCTGTCCTACTCGATGTTAGCTGATCGCCATCAGATTCGCTCTCCTCGCTATCTAAATCGGTTTTTCTACCAGTTTTTCGCCTTCCATGACCTTTCGTACCTTGCAATTTCTGCTGAAAAAAAAAAGATCAGTAATGAGTGTTTAGGTAGGAAAAGAAGATAATTGTAGAGGAGCCTTAAAAAAAAATGATAACTATGAGTGAAATGCAATGAAAAGACTGAAGTAAATATTCCTAGAGCGTTTGTAGCTCAGTGATTAGATCGCAAATACATCGCGATCGCAGCTTGAACCTATAATAGATAAGTGTAAGTATAGATATATTTCTCCACTTTTTTCACTACGTTGTTGATTTTGAACATGGATTGTGAATAAGTTTCACTTGAAGTAGGTCTTGGAATAATGTCATTTTATTTAATTATTATTAGGTACCTTAACATTAACTATCTTTCACGCGCGACTGGAACGTCCCGTGACAATCGCGCGCGAATGCACGATAGTGTAAAAGGGAAACTTTTCGCTCGGGATTAGACGCGTGGAAATCGCACACTCTCTCGCTAGCGATTACCCGCGTGATTATTTTATCTCGATAAGCGCGATTGGCACGTGACGTTCCAGTCACGCAGGAAAGATCGTTAGTCTACATGTAGCTGATACAGTTTACACGCGCCGCTCCAGACCGCGCGAAAGCGCGAGTGATTTCGCGCGCGATGAATCGCGCGTGAAAGATCGTTAATGTGAAGGTACCTATTGACGAAAAAATTAACAAAATAAAATGATTTTGTACATAAAGAAGTGAAATCCAACTAAAAACATTTTCATTTGTAATGTTACCCAGACAAGACCGCATACCTCAAATTGTCAAAAAATTATCAGATGTGTTGTAGAGCTGCTCCTTAACTTTACAAGTCCTGATTTCAAAAACTTTGCCCTTAGTCAAAATATGTGACTTGGGCGTTTCGATACTACAATAACAGAAAAGTTATAAACAGCGAATGAATTTTTCACCTTATGCTCACGTGGTGGTAGAGAAAATTTGTTAGTGAGGTTTTGTGAAGTTAGAGAGTGTAGAGTTAGCCGCTTGCCTCTACATAAGATCTGATAACTTTTTGTCAATGTGTGTTATTCGGTCCCGTCTTGGGAACATTTTACTTAAAAATGTTTTTGGTGGGATTTACCTCTAGGTAGGTAAATGTTGTTATTTGAATGAGGAGAAATCAGGTGATGAATTTTTATGTTACGAGGACTTATTTACGACTTAAAGATAGTCGGATATTAATTAGGAATGAACAATGGAATGGTTATCTAATCTGCGGATACTCACCATATTATAATATGGAGAATTTCTTTGAATTGATGATGTTGCTGGTGGCGTAGAGGCACATCCTTCGGTCATCGGATGTTCATGATACATGAAACTATGAAGCATAGCTGTAGTTACTGGAAGTGTACTAGGTTCTGACAATTGAAACGTTGCATAGGGTGATATGTCTTCTGATGTTTCTGGAAGAAGACCAAATGTTTCGTTTCCTTGAGATCCTTTCAGATATCTTGTGAGACAATATATGGGATTCGCATTTCTTTCATTTAGATAATTATTTCGGAATGATTTCTGTCATGAACATGAATGAAACATTTGTTTTAAATATTTTACAGTAAATTTTTTCTGAGTAAAATATCTAGTTTGGTATTCAAATTGTTTTTGATACCTAAATGCCATTCATTTTGAGTTTGGTTTCACAAATAAATTGCCAAGATAATTGAATGCGACAAAGGATGTAGAATTGCAAAATAGTAGTATTAGTAGTAATAGTAGTCACTTTTTGCACTGCGGTTTGTAAATTTTGTGTGACATAGTTCTGACAAATAAGTATCATTATTATATTCTGAAACAAGTTGCAGAATGGACTACTTTACCAAGACGAATGCGAAGTGAGTGTTGTAATTTCCTCCTACAACGTGTATTAGACGATATTTTTTCTATTTCAGTCAAGTTTTGTGAAATACTGCCTAAATTCAATGTACATTTCAGATTATAATTCCTAGTGCCTTTTGTATTGTATCTTGGCAGTTGGTGTGATTGTTACGAAAATTGACAGATCACGTAGGTAATTTTAATTGTCGTGTGAAGAAAATTGATAGGTCGGAAGTCAAAGTTAGCAACAACAAAACAAAAATATAACTGAAAACAATGTTGCGATGAGTTTATTACAGCAATACTTTTTAGTCCAAGAACTAGTGAACGGTTTGTGTGTAAGGCTAGAAATTCTTATAGTGATAGTTCATAGCACGCTGAGGACAAAAACTATCACCTGGTACCCCTCACCCCTGCACGTCAAAAATTTTACGTTAAAATATACAGGATGATCAATTTGAAAAATTTCAAGTTTGTGCTCAATTTCAAAAACAATGCTCTGAAAAAGTTTTAAACTACGTATCTATCTTCTAATAAAAATATCTATCATAAGCAGTTTTCATTTTTTTTCCTTTCTCATACAGTGCCTGAGAAATAATAACATCTCGAAAAAGTGAACATTTTCGTTTTTGCCCTGTATTTCAGAAACAAAAGTAGTTGGAATATGTATGTAGAAATTATTGTTCTGAGAACTAATGAAGAACACAGTTATCAGTCGTAAGGAACAGTTATTATAAACTTAAATCAACATCAACGTTTCGAGAAACAATTCTCCTCTTCTTCAGGCTAAACATTACAAAAAATTATATGAACAATAAATGGGCCAGAAATGAAAGGAAAAACGAAGCAAATACAACGTCAATTACAAGAAAACTGTCAGAAAGAAAAAAAAGAGATGAAAAGAATTTATTTAACAATTATTCATAAGGTGAGTTGGTGAATTTTCTGTTTATCTCTTCTTTTCTTTCTGACAGTTTTCGTGCCATTGACGTTGTATTTCCTTGTATTTTTGACCCATTCATTGTTCATATCATTTTTTGTAATTTTCAGCCTGTAGAATAGAAGAATTGTGTCTCGAAACGTTGTTGTTGAATAAAGTTTATAATAACTGTTCCTTACGACTGCTAACTGTGTTCTTCAGTAGTTGGAATATTTCTGTTTGTGGATTTAAAAGTTTTACGAAAAAGTGACACAGGGCCTTCAATAATAGTTGCGATACAGCTAATTCTCAACCAATTTGGGACACAGTGTAGGTACTACGCTTGAAAGGACTGCACCATATAATGAAGAAAGGATTGATAACGAAAATTAATTATAAAACTTCTTTTTTCATCGATACTAATGAAATAAACGTCACCCTTAATTCCTATTTTTTTCAAAATGTAATTTGTGTCAATGATATCAGTGTTCATGCTACGTCTCTAACACGCACCAACATTGAATCTTTTCCCTCACCTGTCAAGGACAGTACCGCTTGTTATTGCACCGGCTCACTTCAAATCTCACAGACGAACACATACAGGGTGTTTCATCATAAACTGGACAAACTCATATGACGTATAGAGAACATCGGGAGAATCATCTTTTTCTCATGACATATTTCCCGTTTTCGAAGCATAAGGGAGATACACGGTGTTTAATGTCATTTTCGAGCGTTATTATATTGAGTGTGGTCGGTTATGTATAAGACTGGAAGTAATGGTTTCTTGTCATATCGTAGTATTTTTGGATGCTTCATTCAGAAATGGTGTAGAGCTCCGAAAAAAAAATTACAAAATGGCGGAAAACCTGCAATGTTCGTGATTTTTTTTTTCGGTTGCCAAATTGATTTTCATATCCTAAATAAGCACAATTTTTAAAGGATATCTGTGAAAAAATTTTTTCAAAAATCAAACACAACTTTTTTATTACATGTCTACAGCGAAAAAAAAATTTCACTCGAAATTGATGAAATTTTTCACGATTGTACTTACTTTTATACCTAACACGAATATGAAAACAGAATCGAAAAATATCAAACGGTTTCGTTTTTACAGCCATTCAAATGTCCCGTTCGAATATCTGAAATAATAAAAAAACATGACACAGCTTGTGTTCTTAGGCCCATAATTTTTGAATTTGTATGTCGAAACATTCCAGATTGCAAAATGAATTTAAAAAAATCAGTGAAACTTCATTGAGAGTTGAACTCCCTACTCTGAGTTAAGTATTAATGTGAAATATGAGTCTGTTCTAAGGTTCTGAGTATATTAATTTTCGTTGCCGAGCAACAGTAGCTGATAGAATTTGACAGGTTATTTGAATTTTACTGAATAATTCGAGTATATTGAAACGACTTGTTAGCAAACGAAAATGAAATATTCACTTTTAGAAAAAAATGATATGGTTCAGGCTTATTATGAAGCGAATGCCTCAGGGAGAAAAGCAAGGGAAATTTACGCTCGCAGGTTTCCAAGCCGAAACGTTCCTAATTTTAAAACTTTCATAGAAACAGTGCGTAAATTACGTGAAGAAGGTATTCTTCACCGCAAGAAGAAGGAAACAATCCGAAATAACGAAGAACGTATCCTGGATTTAGTGAGTGAAAATCCGATGGTATCAACGAGAACTCTAGCAAATCATCCAAGTGTGAATAAGAGTAAATCCACTGTATGGAGAGTTTTGAAAAGAAATAGCTACCATCCGTACCATTTCCGTTCATGTCAAACCTTAGAAGAAGGTGATTTTGAGAAGAGGAAAGAATTCTGTGAATTTATTTTAAGAAGGACACGTGAGAATAGGAATTTCCTACGTCTCATACTGTTTACGGATGAAGCAACATTCCACAGAGATGGTTTCTTCAACAACAAAAATAATATAATATGGCAAAGGGAAAATCCACATGCAACAGTAGGAAAAAATAGCCAGAAGAGATTTTCTGTCAATGTTTGGGCGGGAATGAAGGATGGATTCATTGTAGGACCGTACATTCTTCCTGAAACATTGACTAAAAATGGCTATAATCA
This sequence comes from Hippodamia convergens, assembly GCA_038502775.1. Taxonomy (NCBI): domain Eukaryota; kingdom Metazoa; phylum Arthropoda; class Insecta; order Coleoptera; family Coccinellidae; genus Hippodamia; species Hippodamia convergens. The sequence continues at coordinate 89,449,668 of CM076608.1, forward strand.
ATTTTTGAGGGAAACTCTGCCCGATCTATTGGAAGATATTCCTTTGAGTCACTTTCAAGGAATATGGTACCAGCATGATGGTTGCCCTGCTCACACAGTGAGGAGTGTACGAGAATTTTTAGACTCTCAATACCCTCGCCGATGGATCGGCCGATTGGGACCTGTCGCATGGCCTCCTCGTTCTCCAGATCTTACACCTATGGATTTTTATTTCTGGGGTCATATGAAAAGTCTTGTTTATGATAAGCGAGCTCCAGTGACTTCGAGAGAAGAACTGATTCAAAGAATCGAATCAGCCGCCGAAGAGATTCGCCGAAACCCGGAAATGGTTCGTTCAGCGGTGGATAGTGTGGCGAAAAGGTCGAGAAAGTATATCCGGAGAAATGGCAATATTTTTGAGAACGAATTATGAATAAATTTTATACTAATAGGTTTTTTTGTTGCGTTTGTGAAATTGTGGAATTATTCGTAGAAATTTCCGCAATAATGTCATGCCATTAATATCTGGGAAGTATTAACCGCCAATTTCTACTCAAACTGCATAAATTGGTTTCAAGATACTTGCATTATTATATTCAGTCAAATTCAAATACTCTGTCAAATTCTATGAGCTGCCATTGCTTGGCAACGAAAATTAAAAACCTTTGAACAGTCTCAATTCAGATACCACATTTATTTTAATAGGTACTTAACTCAGAGTAGGGAGTTCAACTCTCAATAAAGTTTCACTGATTTTTTTTTAATTCATTTTGCAATCTGGAATGTTTCGACATACAAATTCAAAAATTATGGGCCTAAGAACACAAGCTGTGTCATGTTTTTTTATTATTTCAGATATTCGAACGGGACATTTGAATGGCTGTAAAAACGAAACCGTTTGATATTTTTCGATTCTGTTTTCATATTCGTGTTAGGTATAAAAGTAAGTACAATCGTGAAAAATTTCATCAATTTCGAGTGAAATTTTTTTTTCGCTGTAGACATGTAAAAAAAAAGTTGTGTTCGATTTTTGAAAAAATTTTTTCACAGATATCCTTTAAAAATTGTGCTAATTTAGGAAATGAAAATCAATTTGGCAACCGAAAAAAAAAATCACGAACATTGCAGGTTTTCCGGCATTTTGTAATTTTTTTTTTCGGAGCTCTACACCATTTCTGAATGAAGCATCCAAAAATACTACGATATGACAAGAAACCATTACTTCCAGTCTTATACATAACCGACCACACTCAATATAATAACGCTCGAAAATGACATTAAACACCGTGTATCTCCCTTATGCTTCGAAAACGGGAAATATGTCATAAGAAAAAAATGATTCTCCCGATGTTCTCTATACGTCATATGAGTTTGTCCAGTTTATGATGAAACACCCTGTATATAAATTTCAGCCTTAGGTACAGAAGTTTATTTTTGTTCATATTTTACACACTTTTTGAGTCGCCTGGCAGGTACTTGTGCTCGTTGAAATTGCCGGTCAATTTTTTTTAACTTTACAATGAAAGTTTCCGTCCCCAGCATGCCATGAAGTGTCACTTTATGAATTTCTAGCCTTACAGACAAACCGTTACTAGGAGGGTTCACTAGCTCTCTTACTATTTAGTACTCTAGTGAACTCATAACGATGTAGAGAAATAGAGAAAAACATTTAGGGATGGCATCTCACCTTTTCTCCTCCATAGTTACTACTAGAAATATTAAAGGACGCATGCAAGGGACTATTTCAGAAGGACATGCTATGATTTAACAATGGTCGCATTCACCGGTCGAAGATTCCACACAAATTGAAAGCGCTCCCAAAAATGCCCTCTGCTCCAGAACGTGTTGAGATTGCAGCGCATGTGCCACCGAACGATTCCGCATCAGCTGCACAACTGTTACGTCCGGTGAATGCGGCCATTATTTTTTGGCCTCAAAGTATTAACTGCTACTGTCATCGGCGGAATTAGAAAATGGTCGCATTCACCGAACGTAACAGTTGTGCAACTGTTGCGGGATCGTCCAGTGGCACATGCGCTACAAACTCAACACGTTCTGTAGCGGTGGCCATTTTCGGAGCTCTTTTAATTTGTGCTAGGTAGCGGTAGCAGAGACTGAGCGGAAAGCTGAAGTATGAATACCAGTTAGAAAGCCGTATTAACTTTGAAGAGATCTTTCTTATTCGGCTCTTGCTTAAGGATGAGAACAATTTTCCTTTCTATGTAAAATAAGACAGAAAATAAAAAGGGGTTGACAGCGAACGTCCTTCATGTTCCCGACTGTTACCGATACCGATAGGTAGCAGTAGCGCTTTGCTCTTCGTCAGGTGAATGCGACCATTGTCTTTGCTTATCAGAGATTCGAAAACCCGAGACCCTTCAATGACGAGTTCGTTAAAGTTATAACTTTAAGCCCCTCCCCCCTACGGTCACCCTTCCAAGTTTTTAAAGGTACACCCTATACATTATTGGCATTGTTGTATTCTCAAACATAAGAGGATTACTAAAATGTATTATACATAAATGAAAAGTCAATCAGTTAGCTGCTACGGATAAGTCCAAGTAATTAAGTAATGTTTTAATTCGTAAATAAACAGCAAATCAATATTAAATTATTTTGTAATCTGCTCAAATAAGTTTAGGCTTTATTACATTGATATAATCGAGCTTCAATAAGTTTCTAACATTATGTAACATTTCTGAGATTATTTATCGATTTTCTTGAATAATTCACTGATGTGCTGACTGAGTGGTACGACTTTTTGACTTTTCATTTATTTATTATACATTTTTGTATTCCTTTTATAATGGAGAATGTGAAAATGCAATGAATTGTATATATATATAAAACGTCCCCGTCATATGATTTTCGACGTGTCATTTTTTCATAAAAGCGACGCCTTCAGAATTATGTAGGGTGGATAGTTTTCATTGCACATCTGATCTGCTTCCTTTTAATATATATGTATGTACTGATACGCATCTGAAGTGGCTTTTGGGCCAAAATAATTTTTATTTAAACTCACCTGGTATTTTTTCACCTGCCTGTAAGCCTACTTTATGTATTGTAGCATAATATCGTTCCCTTTGTGCCTCAGCATTCTGCAAATTTTCTAATCGTTCTTTGGCAGCTTCATTCCTGCCTGAAAATGGGGACAATTAATCGGGAGTCTGGAAAATTTAGACACATTTGGTGAAAATGGGTCAGTTCCTTTGCACATCAATCTTAATTTTGGCATGACAAATATAATTAATTGTTTCGATTTGATAAACAAGATGTTTTTAAAGGTGAAAAATTCTTTTGGGAAGTAAAAGAACTCACTAGAAGTCACTATAACAAAAATCGTTTCTATAAAATATGACATATGGACCAGGTCTGATATATTTGGAACCTAAGATACCCGCGAATTCGAGATATTGCAATCCCGTATCGAACTTTTACGTATTTGAATCAAAAAGCCCACATGTGTGATTATCAGGGGATCCGCTGAAGCTAGGACTACGTATTGAAATCAATCTGATTCGAGACAGTGAGCCGTATTCATAAAATTGAAGGATGCATAAGTATAAGGCAGAAGTTTTAATTTGTGAGTTGAGGTAGCATTAGTGCAAGCCTTTTTTTTATAAAGGTTACCTTATATTTCAAGCATATCCCCAAAAATAAGAGAAGGTACGAGTATGTGACCAGAGGTAGGTTTCAAACTGTTAACGATGGTTTGTTTATTTATGCTTCTTTTGTATCGGTGTTATTTGTGCACTTTGATGAGGGAAGATATATGCAGCTTATAGCAGGTGAAATTGCCAATGCCCCCCTGAAATCCCATAAAAGATATGGATGAATCTATTAGAAATGTTACCAGGAAGTACGAGGTGAGATTGGGTAAGGCTTCTTAAAAAAATTGAACAATATAGAGGAGTTGAAGAAAAATCGTGATCTGAAAAAAACTGGAAATTAAAAGCTATCCAACTCTTGGAAAGGAAGACAAAGTTATTGAAGGCTAGGGAAGTTCGCAGTTATCCTACAATTAAGCAATTGGAATAACCGGAGGCGCAATACACATCATTACTCAGTACTGATGATGGATCTACCTAGAATAGAGCGAGTCAAGCTTCTATTACGAAGGGGGGGGGGCATAATATTGTTGTGTCAAGACCAAAATTTCACTTGCTCTTTTCTCGCGTTTATGTGACAGTTGAAAAAAATTTTTTTAATTAAACAAAACAGGTTTTTGTAGGAAATTTTATGTAGAAAAAGAAATCGCCTTTCGGGTTGCCAGACCATCAGTAGTTTCGGACACAAATCGGACCATTATCAAGTATTAATGATTTCACAGGGATTGAGTCACCACAATAAAACAAATCAATGTGCTCCGCAGTAGGCTTTTTTCGAAATTTCACTGTTTTCATTTCTAGAATAGGCTCAAAGCTTGTTTTTCACGAATTACCAGAGCGATTCCTAATCATTGAGAACCAATTACTAGAGACTTCCGGTTTTTTGAGTTCGATCTGTGCTTGAGAGGTGTTTGCTTATCACATATTTAGAATGTTTTCATTGCTAATACACCTCGCGAAACAATCAAAGGAACCGAAAATATTTCAAATTATTTTGGTGGTTTTTAACAGGCTGTATTCCAGTGAAAAATAGTCATATGAAAAATAAAAAAAACCAACGTTTGAAGCTTAAAGACTCTAGTTTCTGAAATTATTGGTTATAAATTATTCGGAGTACCGGTAGCAATGCAATCTTCGGAAGCACGAAGAAAAATTTTGAAAATTTTTCGAAATATTATTTTTTTGCTCCACGCTCACGGAGAATTATTTTTCTAGTTAAAACGATGCAAATGTCGCTCTATTCAGCTCTTATTTGGTTTTTACGACTTCCCGATATGACCATTTGTCATTTGTCGAGATACCCAGTTTAGAATGCAAGCAAGAGGATCCTTTTTCACTCAACTGCCGATATCTGATCCCTAGCGAGCCGACAGGCGGTTTTTCTTGCTGCAGAAAATTTCCTACGAAAATCTGTTATGTTTAATGAAAATAATTTTTTTTCACCTGTAACGTTAACGTAAAGAAAGCACAAAAATGTCATTTTGCCTTTTTTTGGTTAATGAACTGTATCAACATCAATATTGGGGGAAAAGCTGAGGTTATAAAAAAATTTTGTAGCCTGATGTTCCCCAAAGTCCCCCTCAAATCGGTAGATCGACCGGTCCAACGGTTATCCTAGATAATGATGATTGAACATTTGAAAACATTAAGAGAACAAGGTTTTTGTTCCTTGAACTTGACCTAATCTTTTAAATCGCTTTCTTTTACCGAATAAGTCGAAAGATTTTCAAAGAAGACTGTTTTTTAAAACGTGGTGTGGTTCTACAGAAAACGGAAAAATTCTGTCGCTTAGAATTTCGCTTAACTAGTACCGTGGGAAAGTTAGGATTATCAACTTCAAATTCATTCCATGATTTTTTTCTGGTGATAATGAAGGTGTAAATGTATCCAGTGTCCATAGCTCCAATGGGGGAGAGTCAAAAATGGTGTCTTGTTTATTTCCGAATTAATTTTTTTTAAATTCTTTTCTTACTTTTAGAACAAAATTCAACGAAATTCTTCAAATGTTAAGTTGATTTTCAAATTTCGGATTTTTTTTATAATTTATTTAATAAAAAATTCAGAGAAAAGTGGAGAAATAATGTTATTATTGATTGATTAAAAAGATGAAATCAAGTTTAAGGAACAGAAACCTCATTCCCTTTATTTTTTTAAAATTTCAATCAGTCAGTTCAAGAAAATTTTTTCATACCCTTAACTTTTCCATTAGAGAAAAAATAGTCAAATGGCATTTTTTGCTCTTTTCTCGTGTTTATGTGACAGTTGAAAAAAAATTTTTTTTTTATTAAACAAAACAGGTTTTTGTAGAAAATTTTATGTAGAAAAAGAAATCGCCTTTCGGGTTGCCAGACCATCAGTAGTTCCGGAAATATCGTCAGTTGAGTGGAAAAGGATCATTTTGCATTCAAAACAGGATATATCGAACACAAATTGTGATATCCGAAAGTCGTTAACAGTAAATTAGAGCTGAATAAACATATTATGTGAAATTTGCATCGGTCGAGATCGAAAAAAATTTTTCATGCGCCAAGGGGGAGAGAAATTTGAAAATTTTTTCCTCGTGCTTCATTCGATGATTGTGCACTGGTACTGCGAAAAAATGTGTACCAATAAATTCAGAAACAAAAGTCTTCAAGCTTCAAAAGATAGTTTTTTTTTTATTTTCTATACGACCATGTTTGACTGAGATACAGCCTTGAAAATCGCAAAAAAAATTTTGAATATTTTTCTGTTCCTTCAATTGCTCGAAGTATATATTATTGACAATATTTGAGAAATTACGAATTTGAAATTATTGTTTGAAAATTTTTATGTGCATCACGTTGAGTCGGTTAGGTCCGTTTTTATCAGGTTTTCGATAATCATGGGGTGGGTAATTACCCCCAGTAACACCCCCCATGAATCCGCCCTTGGACACAAGGGACAGATTGTCCTGACGTTTGATAACTGACCCGAGTTTTATTCAGTTTAAGTGTACCTAATTCGTAATCGATAAAGCCTACACAACTCTTATGATGGTTTATTTTAACGATATGAGACTACGCTGTGTCAACGAAGCCGTAACCAAATTTGTATCCTGGTTTGGGATACAGAGATTCTTCTTTTTCAGATTATAGCCCGATACACTTCAACCTAGTTCAGCAATATTAAGGCTGAAATGTGCATAAATGGAGAAGGTGCTGAAAACCCTGACATGAAACTTTGAATTTGTAGTTGGTTATGTTGTACTTGTCTTATCAGATAGAAAATACTGTTGATTTTCCTACTGTAATTATCGGGAATTTCCCAAAAAAAATGATTTAGAAATGTTTTAATCAATGGTTCAAATGCTACATTAGCACACTTTAATTCAAAGAATCATTTTTATAGTATATGCTGAAAAAAGTTGCAGAATGAGCACCTATTCCAAAGCGAATACGAAATTCGAAAACTAGTGACGAAGGAGCGAGTTTCCGAATGTTTGAGTGTCCGAATTGCCAACGTCAACGATTATAAGACGATATTTCCTGTATTCCAGTCCAGAATTATAAAATACTGTCGAAATCCAATAAAAAGTGACTTTTGTATTGTATCTTGGAAGTTGGTGTTAGTGTTACGAAAATTGATAGATTACGGAATTTGAATTGCCGTGTAATGAGAATTGATATGATCGGAAGTCAGTGACAACAAAAAAACGAAAAATGCAGCTGAAACAATGAAACTCATTAAGATACTGAAATAGAAGAATATTATTTTGATACTTACGACGTTTCAAGTATGATAACATTATCACGGACATCAAAACAAGTAATATTCCTGCGCCGGATGCTGGGAGAATGATCTTCATATCTGTATAGAGGGAGTCAGATCTGTTGCTATTCTTCATAAGGTGGTGGGAAGGAATGTCTGAAAATATTTCAATGAATAAAATGATCTTCAAGCTGTTTCAAGAACTTTCAATATTGATCATCAAACTGCATTTTTAAAAATGTGGTAATCTATAGTTGTGCAGCTCTTGTACAGGGTTGTCAGATTTCGATCTTCTAGTACTACATCTCCTAAATTAACCGAGATAGAAAGAAAGTAATGTACATGTCATGTTCTCTTTTTAGAGAAACATAAATTGATGAAAACCACAATCCGCTAAGGTGTCTAGTTTCCATGATTTTGGAATTTTGCCGATTATTAAAATTGGCTACCGCAGTATTGCTGCGAGGGCCTCGAAATAAAAACATCTTTAGGGCAGTTTTTCAGTACTTTTTACCAGTGTTATCGGGATTTTAATGCCGCTTCAAATTTTGGGAAAATTGAAAAAAATTATTTTTTTCAAATGGAAACGTTAGAATGTTTTGCAATAGACTCTTCTTCGACAATTTCATAAATATATATCATGATATACTTCCGAGCTAAAAATCGAAAATTCCGAAAAAAACACTTTTCGATCAATATAATTTAAGCAGGCTCTCATTGATTTCCGTGGAAACATGTAATTAAAAATTGAAAATTCTCTTTTTTCGAATACTCTTTATTTATAATAGAAAAGAAAAAGTTTCGAGAAACACTTCTTGAGTCTGTATAATAATTTAAATATAACTGATGTTTTTTAATACCCGTTTGCACCAACATTCCTTAAAGTTAAGGATCCCTTGAATTGATTGAAAGTTGCACTAATGTCACTCAAACAGAATTCTTACGTGAGGGACCCTTAGTGATATTTCAGTTTTTCATGTTGTTGAACTTTCATTTCCTTGCTTTACTGTCATTTTGACGATTTCATGCTATTTGAAATTTCAAATTTTTTTCATTACAAAACATAATCTCATTCCTTCACGTATGTATGACTGGTGTCACAACTGTCTTGAAACCGAAGAAAATTTTGGCTGAAAAGGGAACAAAGCAAGTAGGTGCAATTGTTTAATTTGAACGTGGAACTTTAGTCACTGTTGAGCTAGCGGTGAGTGCTCTGGGAAACTCGATTCCGCCGATGTTTGTTTTTCCGCGTTTGACCTATAAGGACCTGTTTATCCGCGGCGGTCCTGCTGAGTGTATTGGGGCTGGTAATCAATCCGGTTGGATGACAAGCAAAGAGTTTTTAGTGTTTATAGATCATTTCATAAAGCATACTAAGCCTAGCACTGATGAACCAGTGTTATTACTACTAGACTATCATTCATCTCATATTGATATTATAATGACAAATGTCATTATAATAAATTTTTTCTTATTTTCTTGTAAGAAAATAACTTTGGATAGTCTATGGGAGATGATTTCCCTTCATTAGGGACCTGTAGTGGTCTTCAACCACCAGAAGTGCCGTAAAATCATCGCTTGGATGGCAGAATCTGGTTTCAAACCCTCCTGGTCAGAAAGCAAAGACATAGATCTGAATATTGAAGGCATATCGAAGGACAAAGCGGATTATTTATCGAAATTAGCTGGTGACCTTGGCGTTGAAGTGATTCTAGGAGACATGTTGCCACAGAGGAAGGTCTTCGTGAAAGAGGAAATTTGAAAGGTTATATACTAGTTGATTTTTTATTTACGATCTAGCTTGTTACTTGAAAAATTCTTTAGTAGATAATGTCGAACTGATCCGAAAAGGAGAATTAAAAAGAGTTTTTTTTTCATTTCATTCAAATTTTGTGAGATTTCTGTCATCAATATCTATAAACCTCCAAATATTTCATGGCCAAGAAATTTCAATATAAAGGTTCAACACCCATCCATTTACTGCGCAGATTTCAATTCGCATCATGTCATGTGGGGTTATGATGTTAATGACAGAAATGGCATAGCTTTAGTGGACTGGATGGAAGGCCATGATTACTTTTTAATTTTTGATGCTAAAGATAAACCTTCTTTTCATTCGTCTAGATGGAATAGAGGGTATAACCCGTCGTTTCTTGTGATAACTCTGAACCTGTTACAGTAAAGCGTGAAATTTTAGTTAATTTTCCTCGCAGTCAACATAGGCCCATGATATTTACTTTAGCCAATGCGGTTTTTCTTGCTCCATGTCTACAAAAACCACGCTGGAACTTCAATAAAGCTAATTGGGTTCAATTCACGAAAAAAATTGATAGTGATATAAGATGGATTCGACCCTCTCACGAAAATTACAGTAGGTGTAGTAGAGGCCGCTGCGAAAAAGTTTATTACGATAGGTTTCCGCAAAGATTATGTACTGGTTGGTCAGAAGAAACCGAAAATTTATACAACGATTATCAAAATTCTCCATCCCCGTGAAAATGTGAAAAACTGATGAATTCAGTTAACGCCAGTCGTAAAGAAAAATGGAACAGTGTAGTTTCGAACATGAATTTTACGCATTCTAGAAGAAGTTCATGGGATATTTTGAGAAAACTAGGTGAGGCTACACCTCAAGTGATGACATCCACTAAAATTGATCCAAAATTAATGGCACGTCGTCTCGTTGATGTTTCTAATTCAGTTGAAACCTCAAAATTAAAAGTCAAGGATATAAAGAAAAAATTACGCAGATTTAGGAAATCAGCTCAAGCTGTAGAAAGTATATCGGAACCGTTCAATCTTGATGAACTGAAAGCATCTATTAAACGCACGAAATGACGTAAAGCTGCTGGTTTCAACGGAATTTATCCTGAGTTTACTAAACATTTAGGAAAAAGGGAATTGCAGTGGTTTTTATCCTTTTATAATAACATTTTGTGTACTGATAATAGTAGTAAATTCAAAACTTTGAACAATAGTATTCCACAAGGATCTGTTTTAGCACCCCTTCTATTCAATTCATATTTATGCGATATTCCTTGTACTTTATCTGAAAAATTCATTTACGCCGACGATATTGCACTCGCTTTCCGTCATTCAGATTTTCAAAGTATTGAGGAAAATTTAACTTCTGATCTGAAAATTTTGAAAAATTATCTTTTCGAATGGCGTTTGTGTCCAAATCCGAATAAAACCGAGGTTTCGTTATTTCATTTGAATAACCATCAAAAATGTAGAAAATTGAATGTCGTATGCGGGAACTTTCCTTTGAAACATAATTTCACTCCTAAATACTTAGGTGTTAAATTAGATTCCTCTCTGAATTACAAAGCACATTTGGATGACTTACGAATGAAGCTGAAAACGAGAAATAACATTTTACAGAAACACAGCAGCCCTTGCCCTGGTTTTTTCCACCGCTCAATATTGTTGCCCTGTTTGGCTCAATAGTGTTCATGTTCAGAAAATCGATGCACAGCTCAATTTTTCAATGAGAATAATTACTGGAACCATCCGATCTACACCTATCCAATGGCTACCAGTGCTATCAAATATAGTTCCTCCCCATATTCGAAGACAGTCTGCAACTTGGAATTCTTGGAATAAATTCAATTAATTTCCGGATTCTTTTCCAATACTTTATTACGTTCCAGAAAATAGAATTCGACCTATTTGGTCGAATAACTTTCTGAATTCGAATTTCAGCTATATGGAAATCTGGAAATCCGAATGGGATGGATGTTCTTTATCTAATTAAGATCTTATATCTGATCCATCGAATAAAGTTCCTGGTTTCAACCTTCCCAGGAGAATATGGTCCCTTCTTAATCGAATAAGAATAGGTCATGGTCGTACCAATAGCATGCTTCTCAAGTGGAATTCAGTTGATAGTCCTAATTGTGAATGAATGTGGTGAATCAGAGGAAACAGTTGAACACCTAATTAATAATTGTTCGATTTATAAATTCCAAGATGGCATTAGAGCCATACACAATATATCAAACTCATTTTTGCAATGGGTTGAAAATTTTAGATCAATTTGATGAAGTATAAATTGAATTCTCCTGCTGTTCTATCTTTTTTTATTTTCAGGTTGGAGTTTGTGTTTGGAAATCCTTCCTCCGAAGAGCCGTTCCGATAATCGTGATGTCCTTCTATATGGAATATTCAGATACAACAATTTCATTAAATTTTTTTTTACGGGGAGACAGGTTTTTTCGGCTGAGGTTTTTTCCCCTGGCTCTAAAGTCTATGGTCTATGTTATGGTACCCCGTTCCTTTCTTTACGTCAGTTGAGGTTCTTTTTGTTTCAACATTAATTGTATTATTTTAGCTCTCTTATTCAAAAGAATATATATACCGGGTGTACCAAGTTCGACGGCCTATTAGGCGTTTCTGGAGAACTAGACATATTAGAAATCTGAAAATTGAGAGTATGATATTGTTTGACATTATCTACCGAGCTAAAATATTCTTGGAGCCTGACCACTTTCAGTTATACAGGGAGCGAAAAAAAAATTTTCAAAATTTTGTTTTCTGATTTTTGAATTTGACAGAGTATGCAATTCTGAATACATTCGTACTCAAACCGTTACATTCGTCGTAATACTTTCAAAAATATCGAGAAAAACCTGAAGAACAAGAGAGAAAAGAGTATTCGATATAATGTTTGCTATTTCTAATCTAGATATCTTAAGCACAAACCGTTTTCACGTTTTTGTAGTCGAAGACAGTGGAAATATTTTACATATTTAGAGAATTTCGAAAAACTCTTCACAGGGTGTTCCAAATGTTCGGTCAAAAATTGGGATCAAGATTGGCCCATAACTTTCGTTTCTCAAATTAAAACCCTATTTTTTTATGATTGCGTTGGATTCTGCGAAGAAAAATGATGATAATGTTCCATCATGTTGATACTTCTAAAATTAATAATTCTTGAGTTATTTAGTATTTTCTGATTCTATGTCGTACGTTGCCTCAAATTCATAAAATCTGTTTCATAACAACAATGATGAATGAATTAAAGAAAAAGGTGTGTCACTTGTGAGTTATTTGAATGATTTATCTTCTATGACCAAGGTCATAGTTGATATGAAACAGATTTAATGAATTTGACGCTACGTACGACATAAAATCAGAAAATCCTAAATAACTCAAGAATCATCAATTTTAAAGCATCAACATGTTGAAACATTATCATAATATTTTTTTGTACAATCCAACGCAATCATAAAAAAATAGGGTTCTAATTTGAAAAACGAAAGTTATGGGCCAATCTTGATCCCAATTTTTGACCCAACATTTGGAACACCTTGTGATGAGTTTTTCAAACTTCTAGAAATGTACAATATTTCCACATTCTTCGAATTTAAAAATGTGAAAACGGTTTGTGCTTAAGGTATCTAGATTAGGAATAACGAACCTAATACCGAATACTCTTTTCTCTCTTTTTCTTCAGGTTTTTCTCGATTTTTTTGAAAGTATTTCGACGAATGCAACGATTTGAGTACGAATGTATTCAGAATTGCATACTCTGTCAAATTCAAAAAGAAAAAAAATAGAAAAAAAAATTTTTTTCAATTTTTTTTTCGCTCCCTGTATAACTGAAAGTGGTCAGGCTCCAGGAATATTTTAGCTCGGTAGATAATGTCAAACAATAGCATAATCCCAATTTTCAAATTTCAAATAAGTCTAGTTCTCCAGAAACGCCTAATAGGCCGTCGAACTTGGTACACCCTGTTTATATATATATATATTAGACTGATTCAAAAAATCGACTTCTTTTGTTTTCACGAAACCCCCCCCTAATTATCTTCAGGGTATCGAAAAAAGACCTCGGTGAAAATATCATCTCCAAATAATAACGTTTAGAGGTCGCTCATCAATTATTTCTGTTTTGCCTACTAATAGCAGGGGAAAAATTTCTTTTTTCAATAAAAAATTCCTAGAACACAAACCAATTGGCGGATTTCTTTGTAAGATACATTTTCGTGTAGGCAATCAGATACACTACAAATATGTCCTCTACGATATTTCCATAAAATGGCCTCATCTAAAGTTATTCGATTCGATGCTAATATTGAGGTATTTTTGAAGAAAAAAATTATTCAAAAAAATCGACTTTAGTTGTTTTCACGCAACCCGCCTTCTAATCATCTTCAGGGCATCGACAAAAAGCGTCTGTGAAAATATTAGCTTTGAATATTAATATTCAGAGGTCGCTCATCGATGGTTTCTATTTTCGCTGCTGATGGCAGGAAAAAAAATTCTTTTTTCAATTAAAAATTTTTTGTTCACGATCCAATAGATGGATTCCACTGTATGATACATTTTGGTGTAGAGAACTAGATACTCTACGAAAATGTTCCATACGATATCTCGATAAAATAACCCGTTCAAAAGGTATTTGAACTTTTTTTCCAAAATACCTCAATATAAGGTATTAATATAGGGGTATTTTTGAAGAAAAAGTTCGAATAACTTTTGAACGAGCGGTTTTATCGGAATATCGTATAAGACATTTTCGTAGAGCACCTAGTTCCCTTCACGATAATGTATTACACAGTGGAATCCGTAAATTGGTTCGTGAAGAGAAAATTTTTTATTGAAAAAAGAAAATATTTTCCTGCTACCAACAGCGGAAATAGAAATCATCGCTGAGCGACCTCTAAATATCAATATTCAAAGCTAATATCTTTACAGACGCCTTTTTTCGATACCCTGAAGATAATTAGAAATAGAGTTTCGTGAAAACAAACAGAATCGATTTTTTTGAATAATTTTTTTCTTCAAAAATACCTCAATATTAGCATCGAAACGAATAACTTTTGAAGCGGCCATTTTATTGAAATATCGTAAGGGACATATTTGTAGAGTATCTGATTGTCTATACGAAAATGTACCACACAATGAAATCCGTCTATTGGTTTCTGCTCTAGGAATTTTTTATTGAAAAAAGAAATTTTTTCCCTGCTATTAGTAGGGAAAATAGAAATAATTGATGAGCGACCTCTAAATATTACTATTTGAAGCTGATATTTTCATAGAGGTCTCTTTTCGATACCCTGAAGATAATTAGGGGGGGGTTTCGTGAAAACAAAAAAAGTCGATTATTTTGAATCAGTCTAATATATATATATATATATATATATATATATATATATATATATATATGTTATCGAAAAGGCCAAGATAAATTCTGTTATATTATTTTCGTTCCCACTACACTGCACCCACTGTCTGTAACCCCTGGATGTTGGTGTCAACGGCCCATTCAAAGCATACTGCTCTAAAGCTCAAAAAATGGCTGAGAACTAATCCCGGGAAACGACTGCAGCGTTGAACTATCAGGTAATCCAGAGCAAGTGGGACGTCAGCGCTCTCAGGAGGCTGGCCCTTGCTGCAGCTTCCAACTTCCTTAATCATCAGCTGATAACAACGCGGGAGACGAAAATACAATAATTTTCTCACCAGAGCTGATAAGACCTCTGCCTAAAGCACCTTCTCGATTAGTTAGACGCAATAAAGGAACGAAAGCTGTTCTTACAGACACTCCAGAGAAGGATGCTTTGGCCGGAGAACAGGCTAATAAAAGGAAGAAAAAAGAGAGAGCAACTACAAAGAATGGTAAGGGAAAATACACGGGACAAGGTGAACAAACAAAAAGAGCGACTAAGAACCCCGCTAAGAGAAGAGTCTTGCAAGATGATGACACTTCTGATGAGGAACAAGATTGGTATTGCATCATATGTTGTGACGCATATTCTAACCCTGCCCCTAGAGAGAAATGGATCAATGCAGAGAATGCAAGAATTTGGCCCATTTACAATGTATTGACGATGAAAAAAGCCCAGCATTTGTATGTCCAAATGCTATTCTGATCAGTTATCTATAGAATAACTGGTTTCGTTTTCTCCAAGAGACCAAAGACACTGTTTTTCTTACAATTTTGGAGAAATCTTCTTAATTTTTTTAATGTAGTCCTGAGAGAATGATATATTCCATGATTGATCTCATCTCATTTGTTCAAAACACAGTACCTACAAGTTGTTGACAGAAATGTGATTTTATATTTTCAATAGCTACATTAGTACCTATGTATATTATATTTTTTTTATTATTCTGCTTATTGTTATATAACTACATTTTAAGTTTTGTTGACTAGTGCAAAGTATAAGCAAGAAATATATTATTATATATTGTGTTTTTTAAATCCTTGATTAATTTTCATTCATGTAAAACACCTAGAATTATCAACGGCACAACCGACCTCAGCGGCGGAAAAACTCGCCCCAATTCATCTGTAAATGAATTCGTACTTCCTTCAGAAATAGTACTTTTTTTATCTGAGTTATATAACAATTTGTCAACATCGGCACTTTCAGCCCCGCTCTCCTCTACTGAAAATAACTCAAGAGAGTATTTCACAACAGCATAATTTCGAAGAAATAAAAGATAATCTCGCCAGCTGCTTACATCGATGAATGTGAGAACGAAAAGTATGAAATCTTAAATTTTCATATTCAAGAAAAGTTTTTTCATCATACCTCCTTCTTTAGTTAACGTTATGAAAGTAAATTCTTCGAAGGAATAACCAGCAACGTTGTGTGCCTCTACTTTCACAATATACTGGGTAGCTGATGACAAGCCGGTGATCGATGTTTTGCGTTGTGGCTTCAATGCACTGGAAACTGAAAAAAATATCCTAAATGAAAAATAATATTTTTTTTTGTAAATGAATATTAAATAATCTTATAGATACCATACCTACTTGATAGAAGTTCAAACATACGAACGAGATCAACAATAGTTGTTTTTAATGCGAACGTCCAGAACCTACAGTCAAATTGAATAAAAGGTAGTTCACCGATACAAATGCTCTCCACAAATACTTAAATCTGAAATGGCACCTGTACCTCGTACACATTCGTGAAATGAGATTTGAATTCTGTTTTTTGAAATCTGGGAATATTTTACCAGAAATAAATTCAGAAGGAACATCAAAAATTTTGTAGAGAAATGCGGTGTTGGAATAATTCGTATGGACATTTATTAATCAAATAAAATACCCAACAGGTTTTCTTAAATACTTTTCTCTTATTTCTAGTCTTCATTTGAAAACTGATATTCCGACGAGCTTCAGATGAAAATTTTTTGAAACCAATCTTGCATATTCGTTATTCCATTTATAAAATATACGCAAGTGTTGAGGTCAATTCTCTAATCGATTTTTATATTATATATATTTATATACAGGGTTGGGATAAAGTATGGAACCAAGTAAATATCTTTTAAACGAAAAGAACGATATTTATGAAAATTTGCAGGTGAGTGCAATGGAACAAAACGCATCTGATGTACATTTTTTTGATAATAATATACTTCCGGTTTAACCGGAAATGCCATCAACTTCTTTAATATAAATGGGACACCCTATATATTTTTACAGATTTTGAAAGAGCTTGTTATTTTGAATTCATACAATCTGAGTTTCAGCAAATTTTTTACCATCCCAGTAGTATTAAAACGTTGTAATGTTTTAGTTACTGTTGAGCGTGATATAGGATTCCTCTCCGGATGCAAATTATTAAAAATATGACACACTTCTTCATGAGTTCTAACACGATCACCATAACCGATCATCATTAAAATTTCAATACGCTCTTTTTCACTTAATTGAACCATTCTAAATTGTTCAATTTATTCCCGTCAATTAGAATTTGGCACTTGAAGAACAAAAGACGTACTAAACAGTACTTGTTTATTTATTACTATGCATACAAACAACATCAATTAGTTTATCTAAATAGTTTTTTGCTCTAATGCAAAAAACTCAAAGGAGGTTGGTTAAGGTGCTATATTCCTCGTTTTTACAAATTTTTTTACACTAAACTCAGTATGTATGAATTCAAAATAACAAGCTCTTTCAAAATCTGTAGAAATAAATAGGGTTTCTCATTTAAATTAAAGAAGTTGATGGCATTTCCGGTTAAACCGGAAGTATATTATTATAAAAAAAAATATACATTAGATGCGTTTTGTTCCATTGCACTTACCTGCAAATTTTCATAAATATCGTTCTTTTCGTTTAAAAGATATTTACTTGGTTCCATACTTTATCCCAACCCTGTATATTTAATACGGTAAATTCAAAACTCAGCCTTTTGTATGATGATTCACAATCACTTATCCGATTGTTCCTTTTCTTTTTGAAAGCTTTTAATGCATTCTACTACATCTTCGAACTGTGGTTGCACGGCCTTTACTAGGGGAGACCGAGGGGAGTTGAGACAACTTTTACATTTTGCTGCATAGTGAAAAAACTATAAACACAAACCGCATGAGATCAAAACCTTTCGATAGTTCATATCATTGGCTTATATGCCTGAAAAAACAAAAAATGTCACATTTATGACAGAAAAATCGACTTTAACGTGAAAAGTCTCCCTCATACCAGGGCCCGAGGTGAGTTGAAACACATTGTGTTAGGGTATATTTATAGGTTGTTAAGGATTAGAGATCGAAAAATTCGAATACACAATATATTATCGAAACAAAACTTCTAGAGATACATCTTCAACATTTTCTATAACATAAAAGACTATTCAAATTGGTTAATTGTCACCATGATAAAGATATCAAAAGAGATCATTACAACTAATGTAACATTAATGAACAAAACGGTAATAGGAAACAAAAAAACATGTTCTCATAATATATCAAATTTCAGTCAATCAATATCTCTAGATATTGAAAATTGAAATATTTCATGGGAGGTCTTTACATTTTTCTGAAAACTTTTCTAGGGTTTTCTCTCCCATTCTTTGAAACGATAATCAATTAAAAAAAATTAAATAACCCAAAAAAAGCTCCTGCTTGAAACTAGTGCACCAATTTGTCAAAAGGTCAAATACTTTCGAAAAATTTCTGCCAAACATTGAAACATGAACCAACACTTCGAATTCTAAGCTTCGTAACGTTTCGGTTTCAATATTAGATTCCTCGGTCAGTAGAATTCTCAAATTCATGAAATTTCTCGGAAATGTAAGAATTTTTGATTTCTCAGTTGACATTTTTTTGTTTCAGAAACTGGGAGGGAAAAAGCTATAAAAAAATTACTCTAATCAGTCTTCAAATTTTCATGAGTTCTATTTTCTTATGTAATTAAAAAAATTGTGTTCATGGAAGAATAAAAAATAAAATATTAGTAGTACAAGCTTCAACAGCCCAAGCTTTGCATTCTAGACACTGAAGTTTGATTGATGTTGTAACTGAAAGCAACATTGCAAAGAAATTTCTGTCTGTTGTCATCTGTTATCAATGTTACTTCTTCATGTTAAAATCAGTAGGCATGCTGAAATGAAATAAACGGGAAAATAACCAGAAAACCCATTGGATAGTAAAATCATCTACACAGACTTGCAACGAGGTGAGTTGAAACACTTTGTTTCCAATCCCCTAGTGTCGAAATTGCTTTAATTTCGTCATTCACAATAATTTGTAAAAAAAAACACACGTGAATCAGCTGTAATGTTATAATGAATTGAATCCTGAATAAATAAGCTTTCGATTCATATAAAGCCTGAATTGTATTTCAAACTAATCATAAAACTGGGAGTTACTGAAAAAATCGTAAAAAATAAATTTTTCACGATTTCTGAGACGTGGTTTCCAGAACGGCTCAACCGCTCGCCTAGTGTCATTAGCAATCATTGAGTGTCTGCGCGTGTGTAAAATGTGATATAATTTATTTGCTGTTATCTTGCTAACGATTTCAAATTTCGGGAAATCGGTGTTGTTTCAACTCACCTCTGTTTCAAAACCCCTCGGTCTCCACTACTTCAATTCTACTTTTTCATCTTGTGTCTGAAGAAGGCTTTACTGTGAAATGAATTTGCCTTTGTTTAATTCTAGTGTTATTGGAACTTCAATACACTAGCAAAATGCTCTGAGTCACACTACTGCTACGAACAGATGAGCCGTGTCAACTAATAGCAGATTCCAGCTAGAGCACCGAGATTCGATATTCATCGTTTTCAAACAGTACGAACAATATGGCACTCATTTTCATTCCAAAATTTGGAGAGAATGAAATTCTGTGGCTGCGATCCGTGAAGATATAAAGTAAACTAATATGATGAAAACGAGGATGAAAATGAAAAGTCGTGTTCCTCCGCTTCAATACGGAATCCCTCCAACATCCACAATCGAATTGTGCCGATTTGATTTTTTATAACAATTGAAATCATCATTGAACGATTCAGTCAACTTTACAGTGTTTACAGCGTAAACCTCAGGCGCTTCGGGAGGCTTTGAGGCACCAAACCGTAAGGGCGTAAGCATTTTCCCACGGTAAAAAAGTTATTGAGAGCATAACATTTATTCCAATAGAGTAATTTGAAGGTAGGTACTCACCGAGTGTCCACTGTGATTCGATAGATTTCCTATACTGAAGAACAAAATACGAAATTGGACAACCGTTGTCTGGCCATATATGCAGCCTCAATATCACAGATGTTGAATTAGGAAAAACAAAAGAAGACGGTGGTGGTACTCCCGGAGGGCTTCCTTGAGTACGAGCTTGTAAAGGATCACTAGCAGGTGATATACCAATCTTATTGGTGGCAGTCAGGTACAAGTGATATGTAGTTCCACAGGCAAGACCCTGCAATACTCAGAAAAAAAGATAAATTTCCCCGAAATAGTCATATGTCATCGAAATATATACACCAGTTAGTAACTGGATAGTTTTTATTATAAAATTCTTTGCAGTAAATATAAGTGGAAAAGAGATTTCATAGACCTTCAAAGGATTAAAAATTATATTCTTTGTCCTATGAATGAGATCCTGAAGGAAAACAAATAACTTAATTTCGGGCATGCTATATTGACAATGTCAAAATTTTAATTTCAATTTTTTTTCGCGAAAAAATTTTATTCTCCAGTGTTTTGTGAAGAAACTTTTTCGAGATATATTTTCATGACACTGAATTCAAATTTCTCGAAACGAGATTCCACGAACATAATTATGTCGATTATCTCATTTTATCGTAGAAGTGAAGCCAGCTACATGGTCTCCGAAGATATTATTTTTTTCAGATTACGTATCAATAGAATTATTATCAGAGAATACGGTAAGCAGAACGTTCATATATGGGCCCGGTCAGAGGAAAAGTGGTATAAGTCACAAATTCCGAATTTTTGAGTTATACCGATATTTGCGGGTATATGAGGTCGCATATAATTCTTCTAATAAGTGGTATAAGTTGCATCATATTAATGCGATTTTTAATCAACTTTTTTACCCCACGAGATGGAGGAACATGAATGACACAAATAACGTCGTATTTTTTTAGAGAAACTGATAATGAATTGTATAGACCAAAATTGAATTTCCATGCAAAATGTTTTATGATAAACGTGGCGGTATAGAAGCTCAATTTCATAAAATGAAACTCGTGATTAGAAGAATGAATTTGCGATAAAGACAAAAATTGTATGTTTTCTGTTACAAGTGCTCCGCCTAAGGTGGTTGATACTCATATGTTAATATTGTTTGCACATTTATTTGGTTTCTTTATTAGGGCCAACATTATGAGAAGATGATTCTACAGGGTGAGTCTTGTTAATATTTTCCTGAGGTGAAAAGAAACACCTTTTGTGTTTACTATTTTCTTGGATTAGGCTGGGTTGGACAGATACAGAGTGTTGAAAATCCATGAAAAAAATTCTTCTTTATCACGTAAATGATTACAACGAGTGAAATGAATATCGGAATATAGAATTCCATTGATGTAGCTAGTCTTCTACGAACACATAATTAAATTCGCATATTTTATTCATTATTATCATTCATATCATATCGTTCTATAATAACACCAGAAATTCGAGAGAACCAACTCTCAAAAGTATTTTGAATGCTTTTTGATGAATATTTGACCATTTTGAAAAATACTCTTGGTGAATTCTCGTGGGATGCGCATTTTTCGAGTTATTCATAATTTAAAAAACCAAATCAATGTGTTTCGAAAATTGGTAAATTTGACTAAATGTAACTCTGTTGAAAAAATTCACATGATTTAATTTGATCTACATTTTTACGAAGGTGGACCTAACGCTCGAAAAAACTTCAGTGGCATGTTCCCAGTATTGGATAAGCTCAAAATAAAAATTAAAAATGGCTATATATTTTTATTCACGTTGAATCGGAAAAGATGGTATACGACAAAAAAAATTTTCCTTTGTGAGTCGTCGAAAATGACGTCCCTCAAATCTTAATACATATATTCTTTTGTTTTATATGTATTTGAAATGACAAACCATAATATTCTGATATTTCCTAAAAAAAACAATTCTCATAAAATTTTGAAACCCTTCGATGTTATTGCCATTAAAAAAATATATACCACTTTTAATAAAATCAGCCTACTTGATTTTTCCCTAGAAAAAATGCCTTATTACTTTTATTCTCAGCTTTGGATTTCGTTTGTTTGAATTTGAATCCAGAAGAAGATTTTTGAACTTATTTTCGAAAACATATAGAGTAAAATTGGATCGACCATGACTATCATTTTTTAATGGTTTTTCTCATATCGGTTTCATGCTGAATTAACGTAAAAATGCGGAAAAAACGGATACATGCAGAAGAACTCAAATTGAACTCAAGCAGGCTGATTTTAATAAAATTGGTATAATTTTATTGAATGAGGATATGTACCATTGAAAGATTAATAAATTGCATTGATTTCAAAAGATATGAGCAATTTCGGAGTATTAACATATATTTCAGATTTCTCAATATAAATCTTGAACCAAAGAACACATTCAATTTCAGGAAGTTAGAGGACCTACAAAAGGCAACATTTTTCTTTGAAGAAACAAAATTTCTTTTTGTTATAGTTTCGAAAATAGAAGTGGTGAGCATCGAATTTGTCACCATCCTATATAATGACGTTATTTTTTGTTACCGAAAAATGCATGAACTGCATTTTTCATATTATTCAAACAGAAGGGACTTCACTTCATAATTTTGTAATTTTTTTGATTAATTTTCCTGATTTTTTTCTATTGTAATTATTTTGGGGTTTATATTTGATTAGAATTGTTAATTAATTTCAGGCCACATATATTTGTACTAATTGAGGTTGAATAAATAAATAATATTCAAAGAAAAATGAACCTTTTTTTATCCATTCACAATCAAGAACTTTCAGACATAATTCGATAATTCCATCACTTGAAGAATTGATTTCGAGAAGCGATTTTGAGTATCTTTTCAATTTTTAGTTTGACGACTGACTTGACGTCAGGCTTCTAGATGACAAGACAAATTTTCTACTGTCCGCATTTGAATCACTTTTGTAATAGCGACGACTCTCCTGTTTACTAGTGTTGAAAATCTCTTTATTTCAATTGGCATATCGTCCTTACTCCTTATTGCCAACCAATATGGTTATTATTACTGAAAGATTTCGACTAACCAAAACATATTGAATTTGAAGTTGGAGCCGGTTAGTTTTGGAATCATGGTTATTATTTCTTAATGAAAAAATCTACATTCAGATAATTTGCAGTCCTACCTTCAATTCGTAATTAGTTGCATGTCGAGATAGGGCTACTTCATCTAGATTTTCATGTTCTTTCTTATAGCTCAAAGTGAAGCCACTAATAGGAGCACCTCCATTACTACCAGGCTTCCAGTGAAGGAGGATGCTGCTACTTGTTGCACTAGCTACGTAGAGAATAGGCGCTGATGGAGTTACTTGAACTAGTAGGTAATATGTTATGCGATCTGATCCTTGGCCATTATCTACCTATAAAAATGAAAAATTTCATGATATTCGATTGTACAATGAAGGCTTGAGACAAATCCTACTGAATTATTCACCCCAACCATAGCTTTCATTGAGATTCAATTTATATTTCAAATTCATATTATGTTCATTTAAGATACATTCATTTAGATGAAATAGTTAGATTACCTATGTGTTAAGAGAGCCGAATTCTCGTCATTTGCAGGAGGTTTTAAATTTCCACTTCAATATAAAGAAATCTGCGACTGAGGCTCATAGAATGCCCTCAAATACCTATGGTGAGGCTGCTTTTAGTGACAGAACGTGCCGAGAGTGGTTTCAACGCTTCAAGAACGGCAATTACTTACACAAGGCAATCACAGGCGATCGTTATCGAACGAATAATGCGTTGCAGCCAAGCATTGAAAAACAAAAGGCCGCAATACAACGAGAGACATGACAATGCTCGACTCCATGTTGCCAAAGTGGTCAAGGCATGCTTGGAAACTTTGAAATGGGAAGTTCTTCCCCACCCGCCGTATTCTCTAGACGTTGCTCCCTCAGACTCTTACTCGTTTCGATCAATGGCACACGTCCTGGCTGACCAGCACTTCTCATGAAGAAGTAAAAAATTGGATCGATTCAAAACATTACCAGTTTTTTCAACGCGCAATTTTTAAGCTGCCAGAAAGGTGGGAGAAAGTAGTGGCGATCAATGAATGATACTTTGAAACATAAATGTACAACCAGTTCTTTACAATAGAGCCTCGAATTTTGGGAAGAAAGGGCGGAAGCCAAGTTGTACACCTATTATTAATGTGGCACTAGTGAATTAGATATTATTTATGTCAATATTGCTTGTACAATTCTGCACATAAGTTTGTTTCTCAGTATTCAAAAACAACGTGACAGAAGGGCATCTAAACTATTATATATGAGCGCAAGTTTAAATGCACTGAGAAAAATAGTTCCAATGTTCGTTGTAGTTATGTCTTGTTAGATTTTCTAATTATCCGGAAATGATGATTCTGAAAAAGGCATTTGATAGGATCTCTCACAAGTTATTACTTGCTGTGTTGTCTTACGTAGGATTCTCTACGGACGCGGTGGCATTGTTTCAGTAGTCTGTAGTCAGCGCGTCAAAATCAACGGTTCTTTGTCTGATCCTTTGCCTATATCAATGCGTGTGCCACAAGGGTCCCTTCTGGGTCCTCTGCTTTTCATCACTTATACCCACATGTTTCGGAGGTTCCTTCAATTCTGTAATGCCCATTTTTATGCTGATGACACTCAGTTCTATCTCAGTTTTGATGCTAGTGATGTTGACGAAATGGTTAGAAAGTTGAATCATGATCTTGCAACCATCCAGGAGATATCTGAGCAACACAACTTATCGATCAACCCCAATGAATCTTGTGCTATACTTTTCGGCAATCAGTCTATATGCAATAGGTTAGGTGAGGTGATCCATTTTTTCATTGGTGATGATGAGATTCCTATTGTAAAGAGTGTTCGTAACCTGGGTCTGATAATGGACAATTCTTTTCGTTATAGGTTGCATATCACAGGCTGGATTAAGCGCTCACTCTATGCCTTGAGGCTGATCTATTCTCACCGCACTGTTTTGCCAGTTGAGTTAAAGAGGTCTGTCTGTGACTCTTTCGTAATTTCCAACTTTATTTATTGCTCACAGGTATTTTTTTCTTGTTTGGATCAAGCGACTTTGAACTAGATCCGAAAAATTCAGAATTCTTGCTTGAGTTTTATTTTTGAATTCGAAAGTTTGAGCGTATAAGTCATAAATTGGTGGATGTCAGGTGGTTGAAAATGCGTTAAAGGTTTTTGGTGGCAACCGTAGTTTGTTACCACCATATCATATTATCCAGAAAACCATCATGTCTGTATCGAAAGTCGAAAGATAACATTCCTGCTGGTGTACATAATCTGAACACACGTAGTAGAGGACTCATATCCCCTCCTCCTAATAGGCTGTCACTATTCGAAAGATCTTTTAGTTTTTCTACCTATAGATTTATTAGTAATTCGTTTGTGAATCTATCTTTATCATCCTTCAGGGTCAGGGTATTGGTTTTTGGAATCAGTGCGGGTTGAGTAATCAGTAATGTCTTTTTTTGTCGTTATATGACATTTTCAAATGTTGTAACTCATAAGCTGGAAAGTTTATTAAATTTTTTTCTGTTTTTTCTATAATGTTTGTCTCGAGGTGTATAATCAGTTTTGTTAATATATTTTTCATCAGGGTTTGAGTGGAAGAGCAGGGGTGTATGACCACTTCTTTACCATCTGAACTCCGCCCTGTGATTATACAATTTTTTTTTCTTCTGGTGATTTTTTTTTATTGTTTTATTATTGTTTGTTAATCAAGGTACTATCATTATTATTAAAACATGTCTTTTGAAAAATATGTACATAAAAAAACTACGTAAAAATTGTTGTAACTTACTCGTCTAAATTCTGGAGAAAATATATTTAGCCTAGCTAAATTCAAAGTGGCTATGATGTATTTGGTTTTATACAAAAAGTAGGATCTTAAAGTTAAGTATCCCAGTACCCCATATTGCCCCGTTTCCAATACATATTGACTGTGCTTTACAGAGAACCTATCTATTTTTCGTTATGGAATAAGACAACAGGCATATCGCCGAAATTCAATTAATAGTGGTATCAGCATTGAAAACCAAAATCCAATATTTGGGAGTTAGCGTGCAGAATATTGTTAGTATTGTTTTCTCATCTTCTCTTTCCAAATTTGTTCTTGCTTCACTTTTTGACCTATTTTTACTCTTAATGTCTAGAAGTAATTCTGTTTTCAGATTATTATTTTTGAATATAATAATACAAGAAACTCATTAACATTTCTGGAAATATGCTTATTCAAATTAGTACATCCTAGCTAAAACATATGATTCCCTAGTAACCAAGTATGTTGCAGCAAGGATGTATAACCGTGTTAAGAAATACAGTGAGCATAATTGAGTGGGGGTTAATGCACTTTTACCAAAAGTATAACCGGACTTATAACACGGTAACTCGCAGAAATTGGACTCAACAGGTTTCTATGAGTGTGTTCGGATGAATCGCGCTCAAACAAACATTCATAGACATAGACCGAATCATCTATTTGCAAAATATAAATTCAAATGAAGTTGTATTTTATCAATATATGGATATCATCTTACCTGGCAAGAGTAATTTCCTGTATCAGATTTCTGTAAATTCGAAATGATGAGTTCTCCAGTATCGAGCAGTTGTTGATTATGATTTGCACCCCCTTTCAATACTTGCTCTGCGTGAATCCATTCTCTTCTGGGAGAACCAACAGATTCACAGGGTAATGTTACTGAACTCCTCCATGGTTTAACAATCAAACCGCCGAAAGAAACTATCCTTGCAGGAACTGAAAGAGCACGTTCCAAATAGTTCTAAATGATATTTTATGAATTTTTTGATAGAAAATGAACATTATTTCTATACAATGCGTAT
Organism: Hippodamia convergens; assembly: GCA_038502775.1. Taxonomy (NCBI): domain Eukaryota; kingdom Metazoa; phylum Arthropoda; class Insecta; order Coleoptera; family Coccinellidae; genus Hippodamia; species Hippodamia convergens. Next base: position 89,476,282 of record CM076608.1, read on the forward strand.
TATTTTCTAGGGTCACAAAAACAATCATATTCAGGAAAAAACATATAATCTTCATACATTATTGAAATAGGAATGGAAGATTTTATAATTTAAATATCATTCAACGATCTCTCGCATCATTGTTATGAAATACAAAACAATACAAGAAAATTATGTAGTTTTTCGAAAACTTGAATCAAATTCCAAGATTATTGAATCTCAGCTTGAAGAAGTCGCGAATATTTTTAATATGCATTTTAAATTCTTATTCATTACGAATTAATCAAATAACTTGAGCAAGTGAATTTATTGTTTCAAATGTATACCGATTTTATTCAGTGGTGCAAAAGTTATGAAGAAAATAATTTCTCCATTATACGAATGAATAAACCTATTATACATGTTGTCCCAGTACACCTGTTCCAATAGAGTATCTCAGCCATTTGGGGAGATAAAAATTTTAAAATTTCATGTTCACCAATTCGTTCAAGGAACCTTCATTGGAAACAAACATTGAAAATCCCTTTCGGTTTGACCGGAAGTGACTCTTGACATTATTATTTCAAAAAGCATTAAGTAAATTTTTGTACTTAATGTACATGGTTCTCAAAAATACCTTCTCAGTGATGTATCATATTTTGTATTTTACATTTGATTTGATAGAGAAAAAGACAATTGAAATTTCAAATTGAAAGAATTGCAGTGGGCTACGATATTTTATGTAATCTTGGTTTTCGCTTCAATAATAATTGATAATTCATGAAAATGATGCAAAATTTCAGATTTAACACCGCTGGATTTTTTCTTTTGGGGGTAATTCAGAGATTGGGTGTACCAAAATCCTCCTATTGATTTGAAAGATCTAAAAACATCGGATTTTTCACCTAGATTCATAATTTAGTAGTTTCTTAATTACTTTCACTACCGAGAAGGATGACAAGAATCACCATTCAATAAATTCTGAGTTTCAGTAAAAAAAAAATTTAATTTAAGGAACAGTTTTTCTCTATAATTCGGAAACGGTTTTGAATGAACAGCTGAAAATTAGGGTGAATTATTTTTATTGGGGGTAAAATCGAAACCCTAAGTTCAAATCAACAAAGCTGTGGGGGTAGTTTTTTATTATAAACCCTTATATACTTACATACCCTTTCAATTAACTTTTTCTTCATCAAATCAATTGTAAAATACAAAGTGTGATACATCTTCGAGAAGATTATTTTTGATAGAAATAAAAAATTGCAAAACATATACAGGGTGCTATTTGAAATAAAAAAGTCCGGTCAAACCAGAAATGATTTTCAAATTCTCGAATTCTTATCTTCCGAAATGGCTGAGATAATCCATTGAAACAGGTATACTGGGACCAGTCTCGGAAAATGTCGAAATTTTTGGTCCTGAAAAATATTCTGTTTTCTTATGTTATAAGATGTTTGGTTTATCTATGGGAGATGATTTCCTTTCATTAGGGTCCTGTAGCGGTCTTCAAACATCTGAAGTTCCGAAAAATCATCCCTAGGATGGTCGTACCTGGTTCGAAAGGATCCTCACGATCAGAGAGCAAGGCTGAGAATTTAAATTTGAATATTGGAGGAATTCAAAGGACAAGATTGATTACGTTCCGAAATTAGCCACTGAACATGGTGTTGAGATCTTCTAAGAAACCCACATGACAACAGAGGAACTTCTTCGTGAAGGAGGACAATTGAAAGTTATGTACTCATTGATTTTTCACTTAGTCCAAATTACGGTTTAGCTTGTTGTGTTATAAGTTTTCCTATGTTTAACAATTCGAAAATAGAAAATTGATTGGGTTTTTTCATTTCTTTCAAACATTGTGACATTTCTGTCATAACTAATTGAACTAAAATGAAGATAGAATTTCTGAAATGGATGGTTAATTCAAAAACCATTTAATTGATTATAAATAACAACTTTTTTCTGCTTTTGTCTCTTTTTATTTCAGATCTAGAATTTTGGGTAGATTTGGTGAAGAGTCCGTTTTTCTGTGCTGCCCATAGGAGAACTACATGAAGATGTTCTTCTGATCACGTAGATGTCCTCCAAGATCCTTTGATATGATATTTTTAGTAAATTGTTTTCTAACATGGGTGAGGTCAGGGTTTTTTTCTCTGGGTTTTTCCCTTTCCTCATACAGACCTGTATGGTTTTTCTGTGTTGTACTAACTCCAGCTAGGTACTTTTTTGTTTCAATATGTATTGTATTATTTTAGCTCTCTCAATCAAAGAATATACTGGGACTATCGGTATATCAGGAACTCGTAGGTGGGATAGGTTTGTGAAATCGCAAAGGCTTAACGCATTTAATTCTATTTACACATTTTTGCAAAATTAAATCTGTTTTCCACTAGAATGGATAGATATTAAAGTTGGGATTTTACCTATCAATAAGGGCAATTAATCGCTTGGAGGATGTGATAACCATTACCTAGGACTACTAAGATGCTTATTCAAATTCTTATTCTTTTCTTCGGTAGCTTTATATTAGGTTATCTGAAATTATGATAAACTACCACTGAAATATCCTGTATAAAATACTACTTCGTTGTTGTCAGGAAGCGCGACTCCCAATAGCTTGAACTAATATGATGGAATATGTAGAGACTTGAAATGTTATCTTCGTCTGGTAATCTTTTGATAGGTTACTATTCTTCATGTGAAAATATCTGAAACTTTTTATTTTTAGTAAATTTTAATTATTGACGTACAGACGGCATATTATATTCTGGAAAAAAAACCTTACCGGGCAGGACTAAAACCTGCGACCCCCGAATTACCGGTCCGGTGTCTAAACGAACTTGAATGATACGGGGAAAATGAATAAATATCCTATATGCGATCGGGTGGCACTTCTCCACGAATCCAGCGAAGTTGCTAACGGAGGAAAGGTGAAAAGAATCACGGATGATCACCGATAGCGAATGAGTTCCATTACAACATTAACTGTCTTAAATTGATTGCGAACGCCGTAGTTAGTGGAGAAGAAATACTAACTACTAACATCGAGTGAAATCGAGTTGGTTGAGACACCGACCAGGTAATTCGGAGATCGCAGGTTTAACTCCAGCCCAGATATACGTTCTTTTTCCAGAATTCAATATTCTGTCTGCACACCAATTATTACACATGCTCTCTCAAAATTTTAGATGATAAACACTCCAGATTTTATTTTTAAAAAGATAGATAATTCACTAGTCTTGAATACATCTTTCAGTTGATGTTAGAATTCAAATAGGTAGGTACTTTACCAACAACAACACACTCGCGAACTGCGAGTTTATGTGTTAATTAGTATGTGCGATAACATCACCCTTTGCAAAAGAGTTAGGCTAAATGAAAAATGATTGATGAAGTATTAGGTGGATGAAATTGTACGGATCACTTGATTGAATTATTAAATAACTACTCACCTCTTGAAGTGACCACTTGGCTAACTGTTTTCGAATTTGGCCCTTCCCCTCTTCTAGTCGATGCTGTTACCCAGAACTGATACTCGATTAGAGGCTGAATATTTTTCACTTCGTAGTCTGTTTGCTGCGTAGAAATAGTCTGCTTGTTGTGATCGATTTCATTACCTCCATCCATACTTCTTTTGTAAAGATTATATTTTGTGAGTACTCCGTTAGGCTCAATAGGTGGTAACCAGGAAATTCGCAGCGATTGTGGACTACTTACAACTACTTTGATATCAAAGGGTGGACCAGGAACTGTGAACAGAATAATTCATTCTTCATTTCTCAGAGAGAAAATTGTTAGGAAATGAACTTGGGACAGAACTTCACTATTTTTTGATCAACCAACAAGTGGAATGGGACTAGACGATAGGTGCCAAGACGGATGATTAGTTCAGGCGCAATCAGCCTGTAGTCCAATGCTCCCTAATAATTATCAAAGGTGTAGATCTTCGGCTCACATCGACTCTGAAAATCACGTTAGCAGAGGCTCAGATCGGTTTCCAATATACGCTTATAAAGGTCATCCAATCGATCATTAACGACACAGCTAAAGAGACATAACGACTTATGTGATTATATTTCAGTTGGTAACTCCAATCATTTGAGGCCGGTATTATATACCTGTCAACCGAGAATTGAGACTCGATCTCAGCTTGAAAGCCCATTTCGGCATATAAAAACCGGTCTTCAAACGGAAGTTGAGTCTTAATTTTCGGTTGGCACGTTCATTATACCGGCCCTTAGATATGTATGAGGTTCATTTTTCTGAGTATTGAAGGCACGAGAAGTATTTTTGCCTCGTCATCGTGGTATTTCGAAACATTTGTGCCCTATACAACATCAATAAAAGCAAAAGTAAAAAAGGTAATGATTAAGTAATGTTCGTAGAAAAAATATAAATGTTGGCGTAGGACACTTGAAATACATTTCGAGAATATCCTTGAAATTTGCCTCCAAAATCAAATGAAGCATCCTAAATTGAAGAATCAATCAAATTCATTGAAAAGATACGCTCGCGGCATTAGAATCAGACCTATAGTCCATCCAACGAGAAGCGATAGCGCCAGTATACAACTAACGGCCGTTTTCAATAAACAACCGAAGATAGCCGATAGAGCTCTATCTTCGGTTTTACCGGCCTTCTATCGGTGCTGATATCTATCTATGGTTTGCTTTTCACAATCATGGTTTAACCATATCTTGGTTAAAGCATGGATAGATAGGGACTTCTTCAGTTCTCACCTCAATCCATAGAACTTGATTTATTCATTTTATTTTTCGAATCATTAATCGCATATTTTTGTATTATCACTGTGATTGGATGTCGAATTGGAATGTATTTATTCATATAAATTCTGTTGTTTTTTCATTTTTCCTTTTTTTTATGAAAGAATAGGCATAAAGACAACTCATGATCTATGTTTAGAACTCGGAAGTTTTGTTAATTTAAAATTGGAATTAGGGAATACCAGGGGAACTAAAATAAAGTATTTCATTAAACTGACTTCCCAATCTGATTTGGTTGAAGTTATTGTACTTCAACCCTTCCTTTAGGTTTCACTTGTGAATAAATGATTATTTAAAACAAGTATTGGGGATCAAGGGATCTAGAAAAATAATTAAAAAAATCATAAACGTGATTAGAAATTAAATGAGGTTGCATGAATACTGATATGAACTATATCAATTTCAATATTACTACTACTCGTTAACAGTTAAATAATGAAAAATCTTATTTTTAGTGCAGAAAATCATTTATTTATACGTCAGTGACTGTCTTTCTGCTGTCTAATATTTGGATGTGAAGAAACGGACTACAAAAAAAAAAAACAGAGAGAAATATCATTCAGGCTGAAATTGAGAAACTCTAATTGAAAGCACAATTGCAATCATATTCGTTCGTTATCGTAAGGTTACCCATTATGATCTTGTTCATCTGCATTTCCTCGTGGAACTAAAATAATGGGTAAATTAGCAGATAATCTATCCAGTAAGGACAATAAACAAATTATAACAATAAATAAAATGAACAAACAGCTTTATTTTCATACAGGTGAAACCTAATTACATAATAATCAACAAAAACCCTAAACTAATTAGACAAAAAAATAAAATGTACAACTCCATTTATTGCGGTGGCAACGAAACTTACAATAAACGGGCACTAGGATGCCTATTGTACCAAACTAATTGGCAATGGCCTTATTCAGCTTGCTCAATCAAAAGCAAATTCACATCTGTTTAAAATATGAACTCTATGGAATAATAAACCAAGCTGAGGTTATGACTAAATACATGAAACCAACTATCTATAAGTGACACTCATTTCTGCATGTACTTCTTTGAAATTGTAACTTTTGGAAATATCTTCAAGTAGCTGTAGCAGTATTTACAAATAGAATATTTTCAAGTTTCAACCCTCATATTCAATGCTCAAACAGAATATCTTCTCCTCCGAATACGCTAATCACCTGAAAAAGTATTTGACTTGAAATTCAACTTATTGTGTATATTTTCTTCAACTAAATTATTATCTTTCAGTTTGTTAATACATGAAAATAATAAATACAAGATATGAGATTCCGTTGAATATTTGTTCAGCTCTACTACTGGATATCCATTATAACACAATAACCAGCGATTTCCGAGTCTGTCTTGTTGTTCACAATATCCTGAAATCATTATACAATGGATACTTGTTGGTACAGTCAGGAACAGTTTATGAATTTCACCTTCCAAATCTGAATGATTAAACATTGCTGTATCATGAATTCATCCTGGTCACCGAGTCGAAACATTCAGAAGCATAAGTTAACACAATCTGAACATACGAAGATGATATGCTTTTTATATTTCTTGAATCTCCCAATGTGAAATGTCATATTTTCACTATTTCTGAAAATAAAAGTTCGTTAAAGCCTAAATACATGTTATTCTATTTTCAGAGTGAATACTTACTCGTTGACCGTATCAATATACGAGTTACACCATTATGTAGCCTGTAAGCCTATAAATATCAGCAATTTTGTGAAATTCTTGTTGGTAGAACCTTTCTATTGAAACGTACTGCACACACAATTCCGCTACAGCTTTTTTTCCGTGATTCCTGAAAACTAAGAACGTGGATATTTCTAAACTGAATAGGTTCAAATAGTCTTACCTTGGAGATTTTACTTTCGAATATAAATGAAAACTTCATTCAACACACTCTAGTTCAATTAGAGTTTACATGTCAACTCCTAATCATTCAAGTATTTTATGGACTTTTCGCGTAATCGTTTCTTTCCATTCCTCATCTTCATCCCATCATTTTATTGCAATAATTCCATATCGCGATTAAAGTACTTCATTAATACAATTCAATTTCGCTCAGGTATCCCAGAAAACAGCAATAAAATGTACTCTAACAAAAATTCCCAACACTTATCCATAGTTCTTACTGCCCGAATTCCACCAGTAAACAAATAACGCTACCGAAGATTCTTTCAACTATCTTTGGTTAAGTTTAAAGTTCTTTGGAACGCCGGTAGGCTCATTTACTTCGGGGGTTCGTATCTGTGTAGCTCTATCTGACCTCTTTAGGAAACCAACGATACACCTTACCGATCGATAGAAATCCCCGTAGGCAGATGGAATATTGGAACAGAAGTAGGTACAAATGGATCGATTTCTCTAACGCAGGTAGACAAATATCGGCTATCGGCTATCTTCGGTTGTTTATTGAAAACGGCCGTAAATGTACGCCCATAGTGTTATGAATATTTTCATTGGCTGCCGTTTAGTGCTTTCTCCGTCTTCTCCAGATCTGTATTACGACAATCAAGTGATTCATCTGAAATTCTTAGTTGCTTGAGACGGCGTCGGTTGCGCGGTCGGTACATTAAATCCGGTCCTGAGCAATTTGGCCATGCCTTGTTATTTTGACGCGCTATCTCTTCTCGTTGGATGGAGTATAGTGTGAAATTATTATTAAGCAGATAAAAGTAAAAAAAAAATTTAAAAAATTTACAATGAAAATGCTAATGAAATGAAAAAAAAAATAAGAAATAAGTAATCAGATGCAGAATTTATCGAATATGTGAGAAGAATTAATTCACACTGTTGGGAAAAACCGGTTTTTTTTTTAAGGCTCAACCCGAAGGTTTTTATGGGTTTTTTAGGATTCTATGTTTTTTTCTGTCTTTCTGGGGATTTTCAGTTTTTCTCTAGCTTCGATATACAAATAGTCGGTAATTCTGTAGAACTGAAAGAACTGTGTTTGCGCTGTGAAAAAACTTTCACTAACTGGTTTTGGTTCCCAGATTTCGAAAATGAGAACGAGGAGTCGTCAATCCCTCAAGTAAAAAAAGGTAAAGTTTGCTTTTGGAAGGTAGGGTTAGTTCGAGTTCCAGCTAGTTTTCCTCTGATTTCTTCAAAGACAATTGCAAGAAATATTTTATTTTGTTAATTTCAAACATTCCCTGTACAAAATTGCCCGTTTTTCGTCAAAAAAGGAAATACCCCATTTTCTTTATCAATGGCTGTAGTGAAAGAGATCATACTCATTAAAATTATATTTATTCGGATTGAAGAGGATATAGCGGGGTGAAGTGGATCAAACGTGTCTTTCTGCCTATTTTATCGCTCAAGTCATAGACAAGATCCTGAATCACCGCGAAAAAAAGCTCAGCATCTGACCTTGACACCTCAGATCGATAACTTGTGCCTTGAATTCACTTATCCAGTGTCAATTTTCTAAAAAAATATATATTTTTACTGTTTCAAATGAACAATCTTTCAATTATTTAAATTCAATTATATTTGTGGCAATATCTACGACAGTCATTTCCACCTGAATTTTATTAAGTAACGTATAAACTATTTGAAAGGTAATTCCTTATTATAAAATTTTATGTATCCAAATAGTATTTTAGGAAAAAAAATATTCAACATTGAGTATTAATATATGACAATGACATGACTCAAAAGTAAGGGGTAAAGTGGATCACCAATAATTTAGACTATTGTAGGGTGTTTGTTGAGATCGAGTTCTTATGATTGCATCCATGTGAATATGAAAAGAAGTTTCAAGAAGTGCAACTACGATATTCTTCACATGGAAAGAGCAGCTGCACCGGTTAAGTGGGGGAACAATCGACATCGGTCCATTTTGCCAAAATTTCATAGCTAGAGAGGATGTTTCATTTACGTTGCTTTTATAGTATTTTGTTCAGAAGCAAAACATGGTTGGATCATCTGGGACAAATTAATGGTCAATTTACAAAAATAGTTTATATTTTTTACATTTTTATTGATATTGGACAAAATAATTACCGATGGTGTCGCTGCATTCGCCGATCAGCTGTTTACCGAAACGAGTATTGTTTCGTGTTTACATTAGATTTCTATTTGTATTTATGGGATTTTTTAGTTTAAACGTTTATTGGCTATCAATAATCGAAGTTGTTTCCTTGATTGTGGATCCTGTCGATTATATTGTAAGTGCAAGTATAGGTAATATTGTGCTTTTTGTTATATTTTATGTAAAATATTGAAGTGAGCACTATTCAATTTTGAATGCTTTTCAGTCCATCTGGCAAGATGTTTACCAAAGGTTCCTCTAAATATAAGAAATTTTCCAATATTTCCATGCTCACAGATGCTGGGTAGAGGGTGAGAAAGTGTTGCAATGCAATCATTTGATTCTATCTGGGAAAAAATCATTTCAAAACATTGGAATTCTACAAGGACAACCCCATCATATTGAGGAAATGATGTCTCATATAAATGATGGTGTGAAGGTTGACAAGATTATATACAGATACTAAGCAAGATTGTCTGGAATTTGCAAGCATATTTTAGCCCTGCTACTCTACAAGGTTGTACGTACTACAAAATATTTTGACAATTCAACTGATTGTGAAGGTAAAATTGTAATGTAAATGAACATCAGCATGAACAATATATTCATTTAATAGAAGCTACTAATTTTTTTTTCTTTTTAGGAAGGGAAAAAATCTATGAATAGAAAATGGGTGATAAATTTTGAATAAAAATGGACATTCCCCAGAGAACCGTATGTATGCAGAACTTGACGTGATCCTCGATTAATCATGTTGAAGAATTCATTACGCCAGATTTTAATGTATTATTCATTTATTGCATCTCACTTGTGTCTTTGGCTGCAGTTATAATAAAATAAAATAATTCAACTCATCTATCGATTGATTGCACCTTTTCCGTTGCTAAATGAACCTCAATATTATCAAGCTATTTTTAATATTAATATTAAATTGATACATATATGTATGATATATTGTTTAAAATTGCCAATTCTCGGAATTTATTCGAAATTATGTAGATTTGATCACTGCTGAACATAAGTTCAACCATCGAGAGAATCACTTAAACTCACAAGGTCTCTAGTTTCATTGCACATTATCATATGGATTGAATTCAGCACTTTCAACTAGGCTTCTTGAATTGTTGAAACTTCTATATATTCAAAAATATCAAGTAGACTCAAAGTAATTCATTTTGATAAGAATGAAAATTATTGTACATGAACAATATGAACAAAAATTTAAAATGACTTGACTTGAACTGCTATTTTTGGTAGGTTTAGTGAAGGTACAGCTTTTTTTTCCAGTAACAGAAATGTTTTCATAGTGAGAGTTTCTGAAATAATTCAAAACATATTGTTTTCAATTGACATCAGTTTCCACTCTTGCTTGTTTTCATTTCACAATCTTCTGGTCAGAAATACTGTAAGCATACTCTAATATATTTAGATACAGGTTTTTTCATTATCAAAACATGCTCCCAGGATTTACGTCTATTAATTTCCTCTACGATTTCTAGTTTATTGGTAAAGTAAACATTTTGATTTTCACCACGAAAATGGGCTCCAGGATTCCTAGATTTTTTAGAATTACATCCATAAACACAACAATTAGTGTTTTTCACGGTTTTTTCCTTAGGCATATCTTTTTATCGCAATAAAAACGTAAAAATAAACAAATATACCCAGCTTTCACGTACTAACTGTCAAAACGATACTCGTTTCGGGCTTAGTTCCAGCTAACGCCGGCGGTGTCGCATAGAGTTGTGTTTTGCTCTATAGTATCCGATTGGCTTCCATAGTGTCAGATGAGTGAGTTATATATTTATGTTTACCACTCGTCAGGATTTATGTGTAAATTTTCAATAATTATATGGTAAGTTTTTTCCTCGGCGCTTTTCTGTGTGTATAAATAAATAAATTGATGATTTTTTCCACTCAAAAAAAACGTCATTTTAGATTGTTTCAGTATATATTTTAGCGCACTTCTTGGGGTTGAAATAGATTCTTTATCATTTTAAATGATTCACTGTACCCCTGTAATGGTTAAAAATTACATTGATCTATTTTTTAAATGAGATTCACTTCACCCCAAGGTACGGGGTGAAGTTCTCTTTTTCGAAAAACAACATATTTTTTCTTCATGTTTTTAGTGGCTTGGTGAAGGACAACTGAAATTCCTAAAGACGTTTAGAATCAACTAAACAACTAACTACTAACAATAAACAATAAAATACACATTACATACGTCCTTAGCGAGTGTTGTCGAGGTGCTGCTTCAGTTGAAGGCACAGAGGCAAGATTAAATAAGGTTTTGGTCAACAATTTTTCAAACATCTCTTAACACAATACATTTAATTGCTTGAAATAATTTTTATAAAGGCCTGCCATGCTTTATACCCTGCCTCGTCGACCTTATCGGCAGAAGCATTAGATTTGCTAAACAATTCTACTGCTATCAGCAGGTTTGTGTTGATTTCAGACGTCTTCAGGAATTTCTTTTTTGCTTTACCGAAAGAGATGACGTAGTGTCGCAGCCATGAAAAGCATGAAGGAATAATATGTTGTTTTTCGAAACAGATGAAAACTTGTAGTGCAAGGAAGAAAAAACATTGTCTTGCTTGCCTTTGCCAGAGCCTCGTAAAAAATATTGGTTCACATAGAGGCGAGAACAATCAAACTTGTAAGAAGCTCAGTATCCTCCCTAACATTAGCCACAAACCCATGAGACTGCTGAGCAAATTTAACAGAACTAGCTACGATGAAATGATCAGCATCCTGAGAAGGATGAGCTACTGCAAGATTTAACATGGTGGTTTGGTCCTGCAGGGTCCTCTGGTTCCATATTATAAGTACAGTCCATAAGCAGTACTAGAAAGTTCAGAGTATCGGCTCTACTACGATCGGACAATACTCACTGATAAGACAATCAGGCACAATAGACCAGACATTCTCTTAGAGAATAAACAGAATAAGGAAGTTTTTTTTAGATAAAGCAGTTCCAAACACCAAGAATATAGAAGACACTATCACTCAGAAATCTTCGAAATACGTGGAACTTGCTGGAGAAATTCTGAGATTGTGAGGATCCAAGAAATACACCATCCTGTCTAATACAGGAGTTATCCCAAAGAACCTGCTTGAAGGCCTTATGTTATTAAACCTCCCTGATAACCTTTATTTTCTTAGCACATGCCATATGTTCCGCTCCACCCTGAATCTTAAAACATAATCCAGATGAAGTGCTGTTTTGAAGGCTGAGAAAAAACAAACACAAAATAATAATAATAATAAAGTTTATTGATACCTTTTGACAAATCAATGTATGAGACAAGTCGTCAATATACCTACAAACATGATACTCAGCATTAGCTTCATTGTATATTGTTTTTGCTTCGACATCCTGGTAAATCAGATTTAATTCAGTTGCGGAATCAGGGGGTATATGTGGCATATATTCTTATGGATCTTATTCAGAAGAAACTGCAAAATTTCGACTAAACAGTAGTTCGGTAAAAGCACTTTACCTATTTCCAAAAGCGAAAGAAACATGAATTTGATCAGAATTTTTTTCAACTTCAGAATTGCCTTGTCATCGTTCCTAAACGATCAACTTTTTTTATAAAGGGTGTCCGTTATCAATGTTCAAATATGATGAATTTCAAATTATTTTTTCTCGATTTTTTCATTTGTAACTCCCTGTATTTTTTCCATGATGATGTACACAGTTTGAAACCTTACATTATTTCAGAAGTGACCTTAGGCTAGGAACACCCTGTATATTAGAAAATAATTTCTTGGGATGCAGAATTTCAAGTACAAAGGGAATGCTTTTCAACTAAATTTCTAAAACGTCTGGTTTGTCAGCTATGGAAGCATAACGCACTATTGCAGGACACTGTAGTTTTAAAGAAATTTCCCAAATTGCAGAGCTCCTGGTAAGGCGAAGCATGTAGAGCAAATATTGAAAATGAAAAATTATGTACAATCTGTTTCTTATTATTATATCTGGAATAGATTATGGCCAATTGGTTGGTGATATGTTAAATTAGTTGAATAATTCAAATAAATAACGAATGAAATAGCGGATCAAACAGTATTATATACTCTTATCACTATCGAAATGTGATCGTGTTTGTGTTTGTTCATTCGTTTATTTGTGAAAAAAATTTTTATATAATGGAGAAATGATTCAAAATATCCATTTTTCAAAAACAAGTAGTGAATAAAGTCGTTTATTTCAGGCTTTTATGGTCGACGTTATATAAACTACGGTAGAAGAAAATTAACCGCTTCACAGCGTAGTTTCCTATCGGATATCTTGCGAGGTATGACAGTATGAAGAAGTACGAGCTTATGCAAGAAATAAAACCGACTGGGATTGCAGATTCCCCTGACGGCTTCATCGTGGCGGTTTAATAAAGAAGAAGGCATCTTTTACCCACTGTCAGCTTTACATAGGTTACTCGATAACGAGTATCTGATGAAAAGAATCGGCACATTATACCTAGCACCTGATGGAAAGACACATAATATAGCATATATATATAATATAATATTTCCGATAGACTAACAAGAGGAAAGTTCATAAATTATAAAAATCACCACACAAAGTAGAAAATACTCCTGGCATTAATAAACTGGCCGAGATATTAAAAAGTTTCCGGTCGCAGATTTGAATGGAAAAAATTCTAGAAATTTTATGTTATGAAACCTTATTGTCCTTGTTCTATAGTATAGTTGTCTATGACTTTGTGTTATTTACTTAAATGCAAGTTCACACAATTTACGTACCATCTTCACCAGTCTGGCAGTAGGTTGGGGCAGTGAGTACTCCATCTCCAACTTTGGTATATGCTAAAACTTGTAAACTATAATTGGTGAACCTGCTCAGTCCAGTGATTACCGTTGTTAATGCAGTTGTTTTTTCTCGTTTCCATCTCGTCATTTCCTAGTGGTGAAAAAAAATCTTCAACAAATGATGTATGATTAATATAAAATCATTTAAAAAATTTCAAGTGCTGAAAAATCTCGATGTCATGAAACAAAATGTCGAGAAAGGGATAAATGTTGAAAAATCAAAATGATTGCAGTGAATCACATATTGTCGGAGTTTGAAATAATTATCGATATACACACGAGGATTTGTGTATGTAATTCCTGAGTAAATTGTCTTTGCTTTCCTTTATCCAGAGCTCTTCTGAATAAATAAATGATATTGCAATAAATGAAGTCTTCAACCATGAGATAACCACATTGTTCGTCAAGTTTTGACAAACGCTTAAAAAGTTGTTATTGTTATTGGAAAAAAAATACGAGATGTTGATATAAGATGAACAGGAAAATTATGAGCTGATTTCTATAGAGTTGGTGCTATGGTTTGAGAAGTTTTTCATCTATTTTTTGTTGTTGTAATCTCCTCTCATCCAGATCAGATTGTTTGGACAATTAATGAAAAATGCTACGAATAGTAAAAGATCCGAACCTACCTCGACCTTCACCGAGCTGATAATAGAATAGAACCTATTTCATAATAAACTTCAGATGTTAGATAATATAAAACCAATAGGTTGCTTAAAAAAATCCTGGACAGAGTATTTTTAATTATTTTTTCAAAGGTATGTCAAAATGAGATAATTTCACCGGTGTGATAATAGAAAAAAAAATTATATCAGCATAAGCGCTGTTTTATTGTGAACACGTTGATATAGGGTTGCCTGCAAAAAACTTGCACCTAATAGGGGTTGCCGAGGTTTGAAGGTTGGATTGTTGTCGCGCTAGGTAATAGAAGAGGTATCCCTACTACCCTCCATAGACCATATTGAAAACAGTACGGCAATATCAATGTTACGACCTTTCATTTGGGAAATCTACCTAAGATCAATTCGAAATCTACCAAAAGTCTACCGGATTTTGAATGAAATCTACCAAAAATTTATCGTTTTTTTTATGTATTTTCCTTATCCGATACTGTATGATGCTATTGAGAGATGATTAAAGTGATCCCAACATGATATGAACTGCTCCACATGAGTAAGGAATATTGACTCAACAGCAGAAAAATATATTTCAAATGAAATTTTGTGATGAAAATTCATATTGATATGATTTCAAGCTGGAAATTAAATTTAATTTTAGCCTGTAGGTCTGCAGCGTATACAGGGTGGTTGAGAAAAATCGAGTAAAAACCGAAATTATATTCCCAGAGAATTCAAGCATTTTAAGGCTATAAATAAAATGTATGGCCTCCACAGGCATCAATAAGAGCTTAACATCTTCTTCGCAGGTTGTTGAACATTTCTTGAGGAATTTGGTTCCATAAACGGGGCAGAAGCTCTCTCAGATCATTTAAGGTAGTTGGATGATTATCTTATCTTCTTTGGCTCATATCACATGTATGATCTATGCAATTCAAATGTGATGGGCGCAAAGGTATTGGTAAATTTGGAATACCAATCTCCTCGCGCGCATTCCCAACTATGACTGCACGGTGCGGTCAACGACTAAGAAGCAATCGAACCAATTTGATTGCATAAATTTCATCAATTTAGTTTCAAAGTTGGGACCTAAAATATGTAGAAGTCTACCTGATTATCATGCATTCACAGGTTGTAATTACACTGCAGCATTTTATAATAAAGGAAAGGTCAAACCATTTGAAATATTCCCGAAAAATGAGACGTATCAGAGTATTTTTGCGTCATTAAATGATGAAGATGATATTTTGAACCATGAAAAAATCAATACTGTTGAAGAGTTCATAAATGTATGGCATGAAGCACTGTCTACAGTAAACGTTGCGAGAATTCGTATTTTCATGAAAAAGTACGGCGCAAAAAAAGATAACGAACAATTTTCAAACAAAATTAAAAGCTTTGACTGCAACTCTATACCGCCATGGTGCATTTTCCTACAACAAAAAGTTTTACGAACAATATATGTAAATTCCATGTGGCTTAATGCAACAGAATCTGTATGTGCAGAGCTGAACCCTATAAATTACGGTTGGTATTTGAATAGTTATTTGAAATAAACTGGTTTTATAGGAGATCAAACTCCTTTGAAAATACGAGATATAATTAAAATAGAAAATAATAAGGATGGACTTGATGAGACCGATAAATTTGAGAGTGTCCATTCAAGTTCAGATGATTCAGATATGAAATAGAAGATATTGATCGTTTTTTTTCATTGATATTATTTTTTGTTTTTTTGCTACTCTGTAACAAAATTTATTAATGTAATACAAGATCTTCTGATATTTTTCTTGTTATCGCCTTACCCGAATTTTCGGCAGTCCACATAATACCCATAAGTTAATATTATATTATGGTATTGAATATATTGGACTTTTGTTTGAAATTCAAATGTCAGTTGCTCCAGAATATCGACGTATTGTTCTCAATATAGCCTATAGAAGGTACCTAAGTAGTAGGGGTAACTCTTTGAGTGAAAGTACCGAGCATTTGCACTGTCTTACATTCAGATAAGACTGCGATGTTCGGTCCTTTATTATTACCTGGCGCGTCAACAATGCAACATTCAAACCTCGGCAACCCCTATTAGGTCCAATTTTTTTGCAGGGAACCCTATATCAACGTGTTCACAATAAAACAGCGCTTATGCTGATATATTTTTTTTCCTATTATCACACCGGTGAAATTATCTCATTATAATATAATAATATAATATAATAAATGTTTATTGACAAATAAGGTACAACTCACAATACAACTTGTTTTTTTTTTTTGTATCAACAAACATAACAGCCCACAAAGAGAATAAGTGATACTTATATCCCTTGTTCGTGAGTCTCTATTCTACCAACTAAAAAAAATAAGTTCTATAATAAAAGTAAGAAAAAAACAATACAGCATGATCTCAATAACGGTTTTCCCAAGCAATGTTCAAAGAAAAATTTACCCTTATATGAAATTGTTTCTATTCACAAACTTTTGAGCAGAGTCTCTTGTCCAATTTTCCACCCAAAATCTAACTTGTCACCGGTAGGAAGTCATTGATTGTATCTCCCTGATTTTCGCTGGTAATAAATTGTAGAGCAATGGTCCCAAGTAAGTGAATGATCTTAACCCCACAGTCTTCTTTACCCTCGGCAGTATACCATTTCTCTCTACTCTCATACAATAATGCGAACGTTAGCTGGTTAGTGGTTGTTTGAATTTATAAAAAATTAAAAGGGAACGCGCAAAAAGCTGTCTTATGGTAAAAACACCCGATAAATTATATAGTTGTTCTGTTGGATAGCGTAATTTTTTCCTATACATGATTTTCAGTATCCACTTTTGCAAAGTTTCAATTTTTTTATAGTAGCAATCTGCCATTCCTCCCCATACCAAGACACAATACGAAAGATGAGGTTCCACCAGACCTTGATATAGTTTTTTCAGTTCTGTTTTCCCACAAATATCCCTCCATAACTTAAATTTGTACAACATAGATCTTAGTTTTTTAACGGTATACTCAGAGTGCTGCTTCCACCTCAAGTGGTCGTCTATTATTATTCCCAGATATTTTATATATACTTCCCTCTCTATTTGTAGTATGTTGCCCAAATAAGTTATTTTTATGCTCCGATATTCCGGCATTTTAGCTTCAGAGCTTGCAAAAGGGATGAACTTTGTTTTCTTGATATTAATTTTGAGTCTTTTGTAATTGAAAAACTGTATGAGTTTTAGAAATTCACCCTCTACTTTATCCTTCAAAGTGCCCCAATCAGAATCCTTGAAAAACAAGCAGGTGTCATCCGCAAAGGCCACTATTTCCGAATCCAATCCTATCGAGAATATGTCATTAATATATAAGAGAAAGAGGAGAGGACCAAGAACAGTACCCTGCGGGACACCGCATGTTACTGACCGCTTCTCACTAATCGTATCTCCCAATCTCACCACCTGCGACCTGTTTTCCAAATAACTTGTCATAAGCTTGAACGCTATCCCTCTAAAACCCAGTCTCTCTAAAGTATTGAGCAAATGTTGGTTGTTGATAGTATCGAACGCCTTTTCAAGATCAATGAACATGCAGACTGCAGGAATACTGCTGTCCACTGCCCCAGAGACAAGATTCACCAGTTTTGCGACGGCATCTTCAGTTGACCTATTTTTCCTAAAACCGTACTGGTGGTCTGAAGGGAGGTTGTATTTTTCAATGAAAGAGGCAATACGGTTTTTGAGAATCTTTTCATAAATTTTTGCAAAAACTGAAATAAGAGATATAGGTCTATAGTTCGATACTTCTAGCTTATCTGATGATTTATGTAATGGTGTTATTATGGCGTTTTTTCAGGATAGTGGGAAAAACCCCAGTTGTTATGCTTTTATTTATAAGATACCCGAGTGGTTCAAGAATTTGGGGAGATATGATCTTAATTGTTTCGGACGTAATACCATCGATACCTTATTACTTTTCATTTCAGATATTGCATTCATCACTTCAGTTGTATCGCATTCATGAAAAACCATAGAGTTAGGGTTATGATGAAAATTGTAAGCTTTCTCTTGTTCTACCTGTCCAATTTTCTCTGTAAGATGTTTGCCTACATCCGCGAAAAAATTATTAAACTCATTTGCCACCTGTTTTTTTTCATACAATAATTTCCCATCCTTATCTCTAACACATGTAACCTCACACCCATCCTGCCTTCCTCTAATAAAATTCCAAAGACCCTTTGAATACTTTTTTTTACTTTCAATTTGTTTTCTGTAATAATTTTTCTTTGCAAGTTTTATCAATGATTGTAATTTATTTTTGTATTTTTTATATTTAGTTAAAGTGTCAAAGTCTTGAGGATTTTTCACAATATAACTATACAATTTATTTTTTTCCCTTATAGATTTAAGTAGAGCGTTGGTTGTCCAAGGTGCTATTTTTCTGTATTTTCTTTTTATTCTAATTGTTTCTGTATTTAACTGGATTATTTCCATTATTCTTGAAATGAAAGAATTCCATGCTTCATCAACATTAGATATATACACCGTATCAAATGGTTCTGTCGCAAGCTGTTCACATAATTTCCCATAATTTATATATTTTTTTGTTGTACAATAATATTTTTCCCTCTGATGGGAAACATGTGTCTGTAATTTTAAGTTAACAAAAGTCATGCCATGATCTGTTATATTTGGACGTATTATACTTGAATCGAAATAATGGAGTGGGTATACTGTTTTAACGAACATGTGATCTAGACAGGACTTACTCTCAGCGTTTATTCTAGTGTAACCGTTTATCATAGAGGTGAAACCATTTTCATATAATACATTTAGATAATCCCCGGAATCTTTCGATTCTTTCTTAATATCGATATTCATATCTTCCACAAAAATTACCACATCAAAATTATTTGAATCTCTACAGTTAAGAAAATATTCATTCAAGTCTCTAACAAAATCCGACAGAAGCAAGCTGGGTGATCTATATAAAGCATTTACTAGAACATACTCATTTCCTATTTTTACACTAACACTAATCATTTTCATTATTCCTATGTGAACAACTTCATAAGTATATTTAAATTCTTTCCTTATTAACACAACCACACCATCATTTTGATTGATAGTGCTGCTGTTATAAATAAGTTCGTAATCTTGCATGCAATGAATGTCGACATCGTGTAACTTCCATGTTTCAGTTAGAACTATACAGTCTATTTGATAATCTAATTGGGAGAGGTTCATTTTGAGCTCATCAAGGTTTTTTGACAAACTTCTAATATTTTGTTGCAAAACACAGAATCCCCCCGCAACTTCTCTACTCTTAAGATGTGTACCCATGCTAATGATATCCTGATATTCCTTAGTTTTTACTGTGTTAACTTTGAAATCTCTAATCAAACTGTTCATTATTTTTCATCAGATTATTACTTACTACGATTTCTAACTTAACTAACCACTTAATTTTTTTTAAGTTTATCCACATGATCACTGTCTATCAAAAGAATCGGCTTAACATTCTAACTTTTTCTGCAGAAGACTTTTCCTTCCTTTACCCATACGTACTTGTAACCCGCCGGCTTCAGTTCTCTTGCCTTTTTGAATAATTCCCGCGTTGGTCTCGGTAGATCTTCGTTGATGAAAATATTCCTTTCAATTCCGTTTAGCCGTTTAGAATTTAATAACCCGCCCTCTTTTCGATTTTTTAGGATTAACTTCTTCGTCTCCTCATTTGGTAGTGTTACTACATGTAGTGTTGGTAGTTTATTCGTAGGAATTTGCTTTACATTGATATTTTCTACAGTAACATTGACTTTCAGACTATTCATAACTTTTAGAATTTCGTCCTGATTTTCTACTCCAATGATAACAATGTTTTTATTTTTTCTTTCGATATCTTTGGCTAACTCCTCTACTGCAGCTTTTTGCTTCAAAGTAGATACTTCTTTTTGAAGTAGACTTAAATCATTCGGGAGTTTTTCATTTTGTTTTCTCAAGCCTTTATTTTCTTTTTTAATATCTTCAAGAGACATCCTCATATCTTCAATTAATCCCCCATTGAACGTTAATGCTGCTTCCAAGTCCTCTACCTTCTTCAACAATGTCTTGAACATTGTTTTAGTTGACAGAGATGCCTTTTCCTTTTCTTCCTCATCCGAACTGATTTCTTCTTCGGAGCTTGAATCACCATCTTCTTTGCATTTTGGACATGTCCATTTGCAATTTTTCTTTTTTAACAGGTCTTCTTTAACTATGGTTGTACATGTGAGATGTGCCCATCCTCGGCATTCTTGACACTGTATTTGATACCCACTCTTCCCTATAGTATTAATGCATACAACGCAAGTTTTGATCTTTGGTTTTACCATAGTTAGGATTTTTCACTATTCTGAAAATCGAATGAATTTCCGTCCCCGATTGTTTGGAACCGCAGATTGTTTGGAAACGCAGATTGTTTGGGGTCACAGATTGTTTCGTCGATAAGAACTCACAGATGTTCGGTGATCGATATGGATCTGTTGAATCCAATGAAAATTTTGCGATTTTCTGAATTTTCTCCGCAATTCCGTGTTTTTCGTATTAGAAAGTTTCAACTTCCGGGATGAGAAGAAAATCAGCTTCACACTGAACCCACTTTCACATTCTTTTTCTATGATATTTTTCCTATAAATCGTTTTCAACTAGAGAGCTCTGCCATACACATACGTGACACATGAATCAATTCGACATACCTTTGAAAAAATAATTAAAAATACTCTGTCCAGAATTTTTTTAGGCAACCTATTTTTTATATATTATCTAACATCTGAAGTTTATTATAAAATAGGTTCTATTCTATTATCAGCTCGGTGAAGGTCGAGGTAGGTTCGGATCTTAGACTAGAAGTGGATTAAAGCATAGTACCACACACAGTTTAACACAAGAAGATTTTCCACTTCTGGCTCCACATTTCGTTTTTTCAATAAATTAGTCGCTGCCAGAAATACTGTTTTACACATACTGATCGTTGTTTTTCTTATTTCAATAGGGTAAAATACTTATCATAGTATGCGTATGAGGAAACATTAATGAGATCAATTAATAACAAGGACACAGAAATTAGTTAGATCATAGAGAAACATAATCAGAGGACCTGTTTCATCCAAAATAAAGGGATCATCTGAAAATCCTAGGAGGATTTTAAGAATCACGAATCATTCTATCAAAAATTCGTATTGAAAATCGTAAAGATCTCTTACCTCTAAGATTGTCATCCAGTACAGGTTCGTAAATCAGCTTGTAACCCTGTAAAAGTCCATTACAATGTATAGTGGGAGGTGGCTGCCAACTGACTTGCACTGACTGGGATGTTAGAGCAGCGCATCTGACATCATCTGGTGGCATACTGGGTACTGTAATGATATTTTTTCATTGAGTTTGATTCAGAGACTGGTTATGAAAACCAAAAAAGTAACACAAAATACATTTTCATTTATTTATTTATTTATCGATATATTCCACAAGAAGATACAGACAGAAAAGAAACCCACTAAAGTATCAACATATAAGAAAAATCAATTACAGAAATAATGAGTAGATTACATATAATTCACAATTTTGGAATAAAATAGAAGGAAAGTAATAATTCAATTCAAACAAGTAATCACCAAAAAGAGAAAACTCTCAGAAGGAAACAATCAAGATCATGTACAGGTTCTTTTAGAATATTTCCTACTTGTTCGAGGGACATTGAAAAATAATCAACCACGCCCGTTTACATATGTACGTAGTCCTGGAGCACTTGTGTTTTGTTGAAGCGCGTTTCCCAACGGGGCTTATTTTTTTCAATTACCGACAATGGCCAAATATTCGTTCAATAGCATTTAAGTTAGTTTTGAGAAATGAGTCCCTTGAATTTCTGGTATAATTATGACGTGTAATGGTTATAATGTTAGAAATTATATATTTGGGTGAAATTTTGTGTTTGTAGAAATTTAATTTCTGAAAATAATTTCAGTATGAAATGAGCAATTACTAGATTCCATTCGCTCTAGGTAGATGCAACACAGTAAAATGTTCTTCCCGAAAGGTTTCATCCAAATGTTAGTCACATGAAATCTGAGCTGTGCCGAGCACTGAATATTAGTGCTTCGAGTAATGAGCACTGGGCAAAAAAGGCTCCCGAGTCGCTAGCCCGGTTTCCACAAAATGCTAAGAACTCTGTGAATGTGATGTGTAGGTGTGGATATTTCAATCGAACTGAAAATTATTCTTCTTTAGCTAAGCGGAGATGTGAGATTATTGACGGGGTGTTTCTGTGGCTTAAAACTTTTGATAGGAGACCCCTAGAGTGCGCATGATATTCCTTATATCCTCGAAATTTTTCTGAGAGATAAACTTTATCTTTCGAGAAATTTATGACAAGGACCAAATTTTCGACGAAAAAGTGGTTTTTCTATACATAATATGTCCAAAAAAGGAAGAGCTAGATATAACTTTTTTCGGATTCTAGAGGAAACAACAGTTCGACAAATGGTTTCAGATACATGACTAGATTGCTCCTAAGAGGAGATGATCCACATTGGAAAATTATGAATACCAGAAAAGTATCATTTCCAGTGGCAGAAGTACTATTGATATCGATTGGAAATCGGTAAATAAGGGAAAATGATTGTAAAATAAATATGAAAAGTTTACTTTGTAGGAGAATTGGAAACAGTAAAAAGTATAGATTCTGAAACAACAGCTTCTAATTACGTTAAAACCTCAGATAAAAGATTTTCCCAATAAAGTTGATGGTATAACGTGTCAAATTGCCCCTTGAACATTCGCTACTCCAAAATTTTCACTGTGCTTTATGAGTTGCCTCTATATAATGTTTTCCTCAATGTTTTCATTTCCCTCATTAAATTTTTATCAAACATCCAACATGTGTTCGGACCCGTTCTGAAATATTCATTCAGGGCATTTCTTAAAAACATCGTTTGTTGCTTCAAATAGCTTGCGTGTAAATAGAGGTTGATCACTAGATTTTCTTGTGAAAATCCAAGTTTTGGGATAAGTTACATCGTCTATTGTTTCAATATTGCTGGTTTGATTGTTGGAATAGCAATATTACCCTCGAGGGGATTAAACACGTTCTTCTGCTACGACGAGGGGCATTCAACTTGAAAGGCCACCTAACAACTTGAATGAGTTCGTTTTTCCGTTCATATAAACTAGACCCAAATTGTTCTGTTCAATTTGTATTTTAGGGCCTTTTTTTCCCTTTTCTTGTCTACGTATATTTCTATCTTCTAATTCCCATTGGCGAATATAGGAGTTCCTGCGGATTTTGGATCATCCCGTTTTGAACGGAACATCGGAAATAACGTATTTCCAATCTGAAGGAAAAAGGAGGAAAACAACTTGAGGAGGATTTTCGACATTGTGGATTGCTTGGGATCTTTGAATTGGTAATTTAGGTGATCGTCTCGAATTGGTAATTTCATCATTCGATTAGAAATTCCTGGTATGTACAGAAAATTTTCTGACATTGACTTCAAGGAAGCCATTTGTGAAAAGTGGTCCATGTCCTTATCATATTAAATTGATCAAATCAATCAATTATGGTAACTTTTTGAAATAATAAGTTCAGATATTTGTCCTCACATTCATTTAGGTAATTTTTGATTTAAATTTATTCAATACATAGACTGTTTCACAGTTAGAGTAAATTTGAAAAGACATTGTCTCAATATATATATATATATATATATATATGTTTTCATTCCATCTTTAAGTATTTTCACATGGCGAGTACATTTAACAGTGTGTATTTATATAAGTAAATAAATATCATAATACATTATTTTCCATCTATAATTAATATATGAACTGATACCTGATATCTGATAAAACTGATACATAATTATTATTTAGTGTGTACCATAATTTGTTTGAAAGTATTTTGGGAACTACGGTTGATCAAGTATAGGGAAAAAGTATTTGTACATCAGGTTCACAATCATTCAGGAAAAAGAATTATTGTAGGGAATAGATAATAAAATCTTACATCGGAACATCGCTATATTATTTCCATTATTATAAAACTTTTCCCTCAGCAATTTCGAACAGACTGCCAGGATCGTACTAGCGACAAAATGAGAATATTCATATTTTGTATTCTGTGGTATTTATGATTAATTGAATATTTCATTTGTATTTCATCCATGCCGGACTTTTCCGTTAACTTGTTATGATTCAATATATATTTAACGTAGAGGTGTTGTATGTATTTCATTCGGAGAATAGTATCGAGTTAAAACTGTATAGGAATGTGTGAATTAACCCAGATTCGACTCTATACTCTGTTCAAATATAAGAAGGAGCTATGTAAACAAACAGAATCGTCTGGTTTGCGCACAATAAAGCTCGTATTGGTCAAACGGTCATAACAACGCTCTCTCCGACCGCCCTAAAAGATTGCCAGGGTCGTACTCGGAACTATGCTCGAGATTGCGGCAAGGTAATTCCAGGAAACACCAGAGTTTTAGAGATTTGGGTCGGAATCTTGTAAGATTCCGACAAAGTTATTCCGGGAAACACCAGATTTGGGTCCTTTCCCTTCAGTTACAACTGAACGATTGTATGAAATCTCCTCGATTGGACTCTGGCCGGAAAGTAAACATCCGAAGGCCCTCCTACCGCTGCGCGAACTGCTATCGCTTAGGTTTGAACAGAGTATAGACGGACAACCTGTGGCCCCTCCTTCTTATGCGCCGGTTTGTTTACGACGTTATCTCTGATGTTTGAACTGCCTATAGATCCTAGGTTTCAAGGCGTCGGACTTAATCGCATATATGCGTGATACGATAAGATAAGGCAAGGGCTTAGGGCCGTATTCATAGTTCACCCTTGAGGGTGAGTGTGAGTGTGAGATCGCTCTCAAGTAGCTGACGCCATGTTCAAAGACCATACTCACACTGAGAGAAGTATTCACTTGATGTTATCGATCATGCGTTGAAGTTAATAAATCATTTATTGGCCAAATGGACAAATAAATATTTCTTTCATGGAAATAAAGAATTTATTTAAGTTTTTGCAGATCACCTCCACTCAATATTATATCACATTTATGTATGAATAATAACATTCAATGATACCGAATAAAGACGCATTACACTGAAATAAATATATTTAGTAATAATTAACAAACTGCATGAATTATGAATAAATGTTAACGTCTGATAGCAAAATTGAAAAATAATGGCTTTGCAGACGGAATTGAATTCTAGAATAATGACCAGTCCGTGCAGGATTTGAACCTGCGACCCTCGCATTACTTGTCCATTAAGCTAACCAACTCTGCCATTGGCGACTCTCCCAGAACTTGATGTTAGTTTGTTAGTTTTGATTCTTCATGATGAAGAATTCTTTGGAGAGTTAGGGTTGGAAGGGGAACTTATTCGCTATCGGTGGTCATCGATGATTCGATTTTTACCTTTCATCCGATTGCGTCATTCGCGATTTATCGGAAGGAGTCGGGTAGTTGAATCTACCGACCACCGAACAATGTTAACTAGCCAAGATGACTGAAACATATCAAATGCGGTTTGTTCATTGTTAATAAATCCTGTATTTTGAGTAAACATATCGTGGAGTGGTGGAAGTTTAGAATCATTCAGTAATAGAAACCAAACGTTCGTTCATTACCAAATGAACATATGTTTTCAATTAATATATCTTATATTTGAAGAGAACTGCAGTTTAAATGAAATACATCATACCCAATATATTAAATATCAACAAATACCGTGTAAATAAATATTTCGTTATATATGAATGAATTCTTTCAGAGGCAAGATATATTAGTTAATAAATAAATTAAAGATTAATAAGTGGATTTGTCTGTTAATGAATAATCTCGAAATAAATACTTTATTGATAAAAACAAATTTATTTCTCTCAGTGCACTGAGTCGAGTGTGATTTTTATCGCCTTCACCTCAAGGGAAGTCGGGAGCTCCCTTGATATGAGTATACGGTTATTTCAAGGCATTCTGACAGTCTCTTCATTGTAAATTTATGAAATAGACCCAGTGGATGAGTACTGAGTACTTCTTACCGGAGTTACCCTTGGACCCTTATTTTGAAGGTTGACTATGAATACGGCCCTTAGTGTCTAGTAATTGGCAGAAGTGCTCGGGAGCACTTTAGGTGTTACTTAGCACTGAGACTTTTGATGAAGTGCTTCAATTAATAAGCACTAAGCAATGTTTTTAAAAATGGCTTGGGAGCACATTGCTCGGGAGTACAAAAGGGCTCCGACTGCTCTCACGAGCACAAAGCTAAGTGCTCTGACACAGTTCTGCATGAAAGAGCAATTAACAAAAATTTATCTCACCTACCATCTTCCATTGTTTGTTCGGTAACAGCCTCCGATGAAGGCCCGGTTCCTACTTCGTTGAAAGCTTGTACGACTATTGTGTATCGGGTGAATTTCTCTAGATTTGCTAAAAGCAGTTCTCCGCCATCTTCCCCATCTCCAGGTACAGAAGTGAAATTGTACGATCCCATACTCGAGTTGCGATATCCAACATTGAAACCTTGAATATCTCCGTGACGTAGTTCTGGTACAGGCGGTGACCACGTTATTAACATTTCAGTAGACGACACTGGTCTTACCTGAAAGAAAATAGATATCAAAGAAGGTTCAATGACGTACATCGAATAAAATATCACCAAAAATTGGCAAGTGAAAATCGAAATCATGAATCATTTTTTTTCCTGCCATCAGCATCGAAAATAGAAACCATCGATGAGCGACCTCTAAATATTAATATTCAAAGCTAATATTTTCACAGACGCCTCCCGAAGATGATTAGAAGGCGGGTTGCGTGAAAACAAGTAAAGTCGATTTTTTTGAATATTTTTTTCTTCAAAAATACCTCAATATTAGCATCGAATCGAATAACTTTTGAAGAGGCCGTTTTATCGAGATATCGTAAGGGACATATTCGTGGTGTATCTGATTGCCTACACGAAAATGTATCATACAAAGAAATCCGTCTATTGGTTTCTGCTCTAGGAATTTTTTATTGAAAAACGAATTTTTTTCCCTGCTATTAGTAGGGAAAATAGAAATAATTGATGAGCGACCTCTAAATATTATTATTTGAAGCTGATATTTTCATAGAGGTCTCTTTTCGAAGCCCTGAATTATAATTAGGGGGTGTTTCGTGAAAACAAAACATGTCGATTTTTTTGAAACAGTCTAATATATACATATATATCGACTCTTTATGCAACTTCAATCTTCTTGAAACTCTTATTTCTGATCAGTTTAGACATTACTAGTTTTCGCCTATGACTTTGCCTGCGTAGTATGTTGATGAAAAGTAGCTTCTATCATCGCCTGGGATTCAGGATATCAAATTTCATGACATTAGGATCAAAAGATTAGCAGTGCAATATACATTGACACAAATGAAAAATCCGACAGACAGACATTTAGAAGATATTATAGAAATTTTTGAATGTCAGATAAGGATTGGTTATCGTAGTATTGAATTTATGGCAGATGACAATACTGAAACCACAATCCTCTAATCCAACGATATTACAGCTTATCATAAATAAGTCTGATTAAACTTAATAACTAAGAATATATGCATTAATTGAAGAGAGGAATGAAAAGATTAACTTTCCTTATTAACCTCAAGCATCACATTCAATATTGCAGTATTTCAATTAATCTTTTGTGATTATTTCTCATTCTTACTTATTCATAAAAGATTTAAATTGTATCTTTTAGTTATTTATCTACCTAGGAAGTTCATACCTGAACGACTATTACGTGAACAAATTATATTAAATTTGTTTCAATATTACATCATTTCTTCAATTCAGTTTCCCTATAATCATTCTGGTTCGTTTTTTGGAGTTTGGAGGTGGTTACCTAATTTTTATCATTTAAAATGATGATAATAATAACGCTCATAAGCGATATGAACAAATATACGGGAATTAGGCTTCCAGAGTTAATATCAAAAGAGCGGCCAGCCTCTACTTCATTTTGCCACCTTGTGGTCATTGCTTGTGAAAAGGTTGCCACGGCTGCTATAATCAAATAACCACTAAAATCAATTCTGATACCATTGAATTCCAAATAAAAAGTTATCTGTTATCTAGTAAAATAATGTTAGGACTAGTTCACCAAGCAATAAGTCAGGTATGAAATGAAACGCAAAATGAACACAATGGACATTATGGCCCGCCCACTATGTAATTAGACAGATGTAGCCACCGTTATGACGTAAAAGGTTTTCCGTAGTCCTTTTCTCTCTATTTCGGACATTGATTATGTCCTTCGTCCGAACTCTGCAAAAAATCAAGCATTATAAGGACATCAATAATTTGAATAATTAAAATGCACACTCACAGCCAACTAGGTTGGTCATAAACTCCCTCACTTGGTCAGCACCTTGACGTGGTGTGAGGGCTTGTAGTAGCAGCAATGACCTTTGTACCCTAGCATCGGGAAGGTACTTGGCGAGCGGCGAAATTAAGACTGACCACCTTCCCACTACGACAAGGATATTGTAGGATACTGTAGTTTATCCTCGTCTCCTATATCAGAATCTTCATCAAATCTGCTGAATTAATTCCAAAATCCCAGCCTAGCTTTCAATACATCATCACTTTTCAGACAGAGCCGAATCTACTTCAATAATCATTAACTTCTATATCCAAAACATTTTCTCCACATCGTTGCCCCGTCGTGGGCACCAAGTTTACCTTCGAGCTACTTCTTGTCCCAAGGTCGCAAACGAAAAGATTCGAGTAATGAGATATAAGGGAAAGGCCGTGGTCAATCATGGTCCTATTCGCCCACCGAGTCTTCAGACACGGGGTAGACCCAAAGTGCACCAGGAACACCACATGCAGGGGAACCCACATGGGCACCCCATGCAGAGGGCTAGAGCTCTATTGGAAACCTTGAATCTTCGGATGGGATGACCCAATGATTACTATAGGCACTCTGCTAACACCGATCCTTCGGAAAACTACTCTCGACTTAGTTAGAATCTGAACATTGCCTTCCTAATCCAAGCAACCTCAGTAAGCAAAAGGCTTTGAGTGAGGGAATGGCGTGGTCAATCATGGTTCTATTGGTCCCTCGAATCTTCAGACTCGGAGTAGAACCGTAGTACACCATGACGATCACATGCAAGGGTACACATGTTTGTACCTCACGTAGGCTGCTAGGCCTCTACTGGAAACCTTGAATCTCTAGATGGGATGACCCAAAGAGTACTATTGGCAGTCCGATAACACCGGCTCCTCCCAAATCTATTCTCGACTAAGCCAGGGGGATAACCCCAGACCTCCCAGAGGATCTACCCAGCACTCGAGTTCCGTTATCACAGTGAAAGGGAAAAATACGGAACAGGGGAGAAGCATTGTATAGTTCCCCCTTACCATGATAACTATACAATGGGAATCCCAAATAGCGCTGCGTTCTTCTGTCTACCGGGACAGGAAGAAGTTCAGTGCATGAAAATGCTGTGATTCCCAGACCGCTGGAGTATCCGGTCCAACTGTGTTTTTTTCAGTCGGTCGGCCCTGGTAAAGCGGTTGATAAGGGGGCCAACCCACACTACCTACTACGAAGGCTAAACCCGACACTACCTACAACTAGAGAGTTGTAGGTGTCTGAATTAATTGATTAATTAATTAATTGATAAGCATATGTTTTACACAGTGGAAAAAAAACAAAGGTTGGTCATAAACTAACCAGAATTATGAATGTAGTGTGTGAAAGAGAAAAAATCATGTTAGGTAGTTACGAATCAATCTTACTTTCTTAAATATTCATAAAATGTCGTGAAGCTGGTAGGCGGTAATAATAAACAACAATAAAACTGTCAACGAGTTAAAAGTCAAATACTTTTATTATACTTTATTATTACCGCTTACCAGCCTTACGACATTTCATGAATATTCAAGAACTTAAGATTGATTCGTAACTACCTAACATGATTTTTTTCACCTGCACAAACTACATTATTTGTGATCCGGGTTAGTTTATGACCAACCTAGTTTGCTGTGAGTGTGCATTTTAATTCAAATTATTGATGTTCTTATAATGATGGGATTATTCCCAGTATGTCCATACTGTATAAACATTCAGATATGTCTTGGCTATATTGGACACTAGGTGGGAATAAATTAAACCCAGATAAACGTTGTCGACGTTTCGGACAGTTTATTCTCTACATACAGAATTTTGGTTGTCCTTCTTCATGACTACAAGAATTGTGAAAAGCAGCATGTGGTAATATGGCAAAATCATATTGTACTCTTGGACATGTTGAATATACACAAGATATATTTACAGCCTTCTAATATCCATTTTATTAAAAATTGAATGTATTTGTTTTATCATAAAAATGATTGATATCTGATTTGAATAATTGTAGTAAATTTAGGGAGAAACCTAACTAGATTGATGAAATATTTTGAAAAATGCCCGTTTTCTATGGATAATAGATGATTGGATAAATTTCAAAATTCAAATTTTGAAAAAAATAAATAAATAATGACAAGTGACAACTACGATGAATGTCATTATGATTAATCTCACAATGTCGCCAACCCAAAAACACTTAAAAAAGCTGCAACCGATAGCTAACGAATATGGTTGATATGGGGAGCTATTATTTCTTGATTTATTGCCTGACAAAAAAGAATGTCAGTGTTACAGCTGATAATATTCTTGCCTGGCTGCCGTACTCACACATTCTACAGTGTCATCTGTTTCGCCGATAATTTGAACATAACCGTAAAGAGTCCAGTACACATTGGGCCATGCTGGCCCACTGCTGGCCATCACCATTGTGTACAGGGGTACTTGGCGTAGGATGGCCCATGCTGGCTTATGATGGCCAGCGATTTGTGAGTAGTGGCGTGCAATGGTCATGCTGTCTACCAGCCATCGCCAGTGTGTACAGGGGTACATGGCG
This sequence comes from Hippodamia convergens, assembly GCA_038502775.1. Taxonomy (NCBI): domain Eukaryota; kingdom Metazoa; phylum Arthropoda; class Insecta; order Coleoptera; family Coccinellidae; genus Hippodamia; species Hippodamia convergens. The sequence goes on from CM076608.1 coordinate 89,507,494, forward strand.
TATGTTGGCCAGTGGAACATGGGTAGTGGCTCGCAATGGCTAGGTTGTCGGTTTTTGCGATACACATCAAAGGAATCGTGGCGTAGCCTGGCCTGTGGTGTTCGCACACTGGGATGCTGGCCCAATTCTCAGTTCGTAAACCACCGCTAGCGGGGTAGGTGTACCTTGATGCGGAATACACGTTTGTTTATTATCATTTTAATCGTTGAGTGAATTGATTGGAATATCTCTAGAAATAATAAAGAAACTCTCAACTTTCAATTTATACTAATCCGAGGCTATTTATGACCGAAAAATGAAAGACAAAAAAGCATAATTAATTTCCAAAGACCTAGTTGCCATTCATAATTCTATAGTACTAATGTGGACAGTAGAGAGCGGGAAAAAGTTGGCTACTGAGGGGATCTCGAGTAGCTAGAAGAAAATGGATGACACACTTTTCTCGACAAATTCAAATTTAAAAACAGAACCGTCTTATCATATCTAGATTTTGAGTTATCAACAAATTATATTTCATAAAGATAAAGACAAAATTTGTACATTTGTACTGGGTGGACAAAATTCGTTCTTCTGAGGGTATCTCGAAAACTATAACTGCAAGAAAAAAACTGATAAATCTCTAGCTCTTTGTTTCCCGAACAATGGAAATCCGTCAACAGAAACAGCCCCCCATTTCTAAATTTTGATTTGTGAACTAAAATTCAGTGAATTTCATTTTCAATAATCCTTTATAATTAAGCAGTAATCATTACTCACATGACTTTACTCGTAATTGAAAATTATGTTACATTCTGCAAGCACTTTTCAGGAGTAATTTGAATATGATATATTTGAATTTTTGTATCCAGCCAATATCAAGATATAAAATATAGATTCCTGATTTTTTGAATGTAGATCATAATTGAAAGTTCTTTCATCTATATATTCGATGCTTCGATAAATCTGTCATTTGAAACTGTTGATCTGAATATTTGATGAGAAGAAAACATTCAACTTTTTCCTGTATCCAATTTACCTTCTGATTAATAAGTGGGTAGACGTTACCATAGGGACCGTTAAATATGGTTTTATTATTTATTTATTTGCTGTTCTGTCTTTTTCTATTTTCAGGTTGGAGTTTTTGTTTGGAAATCCTTCCTCCGAAGAGCCGTTCCGATAATCGTGATGTCCTTCAATATAAAATATTCAGATAAAACAATTTTATTTTATTTTTTTTACGGGGAGTCAGGTTTTTTCGGCTGAGGTTTTTGTCCCTGGCTATAGTATCGTATGAAAATAGTGATGATAGTATCGTATGATTCTATATCATACGAAGAATGTTACCCCGAAGAACGGTACCCCGTTCTTTTTTTACCTCAGCTTAGGTATTTTTTGTTTCAACATTTATTGTATTATTTTAGCTCTCTAATTCATAAGAATTCATCATCTGAACCCGACAGATAAAATCAGATTTTGTCACTGAGAAGAGGGATAGACCAGTTGGACCTCATTTGGCCTCGTTAGTATCGCATGTCTCTCAGAAAAGAATTATTCATAAAATCTCCCAGCCTTAAATTTACTACAGAAGGTCTTTTATCTTTCGAGATAACATCTAGTAGCGTCCAAAGTGAGTTCTATCTTGCAGTTCTCAAACTGAAATAAACTGCTTATATACTCTTTGAAATATCAGCAATGAACCTGAATCAGGGCTCTCATACAAGTTTGTCTGAGTGATGGAGACTCAAAATTTTTTGCGAGAGCACCTATGTATAGGATTTTTTTGTAATTTTGAATAATTCAGACCATTGATAATAATGAACAAATGAGCATTACTCCTCGAGAACAACAGAAAATAAATTAGCCACACATGAATTAAATCGGCAATAGGCGATTCTCATCTCAGGATATTGAGTTCACGAATAATTTGAATGCATATTGAAGGTGGCACCTGCTAACTTATTATTTAAAAGTGAAATGAAAAGGAGGTATATCATATTCGAATTACTCCTGATAAAGTGCTTGTGAAATGTAACGATCGTTTTCAACTAAGAGGGGAAACAAACGATTGAAAATGCGACGACTACTCTATTTTTGTTCATAACTCAAAACCATAAATGAGAGTTTTTTCATTATCTATGTCAGGGCTGTCGAACCTCACGTACCACAAGGGCCACATTTTGAAAAATTCCGGTGCGGAGGGCCGCATTAAAAAAAATTGTAACTTAAAGCTGTTCTTTCAGATATGTGCTTCCCATCATTAAACCTATTGTAAGCCTTAAATTTCGTAAGTTGGGTTACCGTTATTCTTCTGGCAGCAAATTGAAAAATTCCAATTCAGTTCACGTTCTTCCTCGGTAAAAAGAATCTGTTTGCAACTCGCACAATTCCAGTTGAACGTGGAATTTCTCTTGGAATTTTTTGAAATTCGTTAAACCTATTTTAGACTCCTCCTGCAGTCTTTTCGACGTATTTTATCCGAAGTTGATATGAGACTTCTTCAAAATAAAATCCTTCATTTCTTCAAGGGATATTGGAGTGAAGTAACAGTTTGCCATAATATGTAGCTTTTACTCCGTCTTGAAAATCTCAAACTTTTCGAAGTCCGATTACTCTCTCGCATAATGTTAGTTATTTCAACAACTACACTGCGCAAAAAAATTAACGAACATTCTGAAAATCTCAATTTTAATGAAAGCTAACTCTACATTGACTTTATAACTTATTTTTTATGTTCTCTCGGGAAGGTTTAGAACGAAACAAGACACATTAAATGAAAGAAAAATTCAGGATTTCACCGAATCTTATGTCAAAGAAGGGAAATGAACAATTTTCAAAATACTGAAATGCTGATAAGTGATTTAATACTTGGTATTTCCACCCCTTGCGTTAATTACAGCTCGGCAACGACGGTTCATACTCAAAATGAGTGATCTTAAAATGTTCTGATCTAATCCTTCCCAGATTTCTCCGAGTTGGATTCCTAAGTCATTAAGAGTAGCTGGATGATTTTCTGAACTTCTCAGCCTTCTATTGAGGTTGTCCCAAACCTGCTTAATCGGATTGAGATCTGGACTTCTTGCTGGCCATTCCATTCGCCATTTCAACCTCTTCAAGGTACTCCTGAACGATGCGCGCACGATGAGGTCTAGCATTATCGTCCATAAAAATGAAATTTTCACCAATGTATGGGGCAAATGGTACTACATGCTCTTCAAGAATGTTCCTCATATACTTATCAGCATTCAGAGCTCCAGTATCAACGTCCACTAGGTCTGTGCGAGCAGTCAAAGATATTCCACCCCATACCATAATCGATCCTTCCCCGAAACCAGTAGTATTCAGGAAATTGCACTGAGCATATCTTTCATGTGGACGTCTGTATACTAGGGAACGTCGATCACAATGGTAGAGGCAGAATCTATACTCATCTGTGAAGAGAACTCTTTCCCAATCGGCCTCTTCCCAATGCATATGCTCTCTCGCAAAATCCAAACGCGCCCTTCGATGGGCTGGGGTAAGAGCTGGGCCTCTTGCCGCGACACGAGGCCTTAAATCATATTCTCTGAGGCGATTTCTTATTGTCTGAGTGCTAATTTGCACCCCATGAGTTTGCTCAAGCTGATTTTGAAGAAGGCGAGCTGTTGAAAACCGTTGTCTCAACGAAGAAATTCTCAAGTAACGTTCTTGAATGGCAGTTGTTACCCGTGGTCTACCCTGTCCTGGTCTTCGGACATTCATACCTGTCTCCCTGAATCGCTACAACATTCTGGACACTTGTATAGGAAACTCCAAACCTTTCTGCAATTCTTGTGTAGGTCCACCCTTCTTCTCGCAAAACTACCGCTTGGGCACATTCCTGTTGGGTCAATTTGCGTGTTTCGCGATGCATAGCGATCGAGTGTAGAAAATAAAACAAAAGAAAAACTATTGATCACTAGAATTGATCGAGAACAACTGATTTTAGAATGGAGCCAATACATTCAAAATCTGATAATATCATCTGTATTGAAAAAAACGTTGAAAGTGGATAACATATATGCATGCATAGTTTTGATAAAAATAATTATCATTGAGAATACTTTCAGTTGTAGAATAAATTTGAGATTTCCATAATGTGCGTTAATTTTTTTGTGCAGTGTATTTTCATAACATTCATTTGCGGTGCCCATTTTTCACATTGCGCCTCTTGGTGAACAATAGAATGTATCACAAGACTCTTGACTTGACTATTTATGTGGATTTATTTCAAGAGTCCTGTAAATCCGATTTCAGTTCCATTCATAGTTCTGTCTCCATCAGTGAAATCATAAGAACCGATAGCACCTTATTCACAGCTTCAAAAGCCGTACCCTCGGTTGTACCATTCAAAATCAAGCATCTCCTATGAACGGTTCTGATAAAAATCACAACCTAGCTGATATCCGATAGATCATTACTTTCAACTAAGGATAGCGAAAAATACTCACACTTTCAACTGAGTTATACAGTTTTTCCTACCTATATTGATCAATATAGTCTACTCGTCTTGCAATCGTTTGATGATACTGCTTCGAATTTTTCGGCATTTTCGGCACTAAACTGTTATATTTTGAGGGCACAATCCATCAGTGAGAGGTTTTTTCGATTTGGCGATTTCTAGCTCCCCTCTGCGGGCCACAAAAAAATGATGTCGCGGGCCGCATGCGGCCCGCGGGCCTCGTGTTGTACAGCCTTGATCTATGTGGTTGGTTTTTTACCGACGTTTCGGCATGCATTCGCCTGCCGTCTTCAGGGTGTTGGTCCTGAGAAGGACCGGTTTTTGCTAAACTTGTTTTGTCTGGACTTGTCCCATACTTCTTCAATTTCGCGATTATAGTGTGGGGATTCGAACACGAGATATCAGAGGTGCAATTTCCGAAATTCCACTCACTCTAACCATTAGTCTACCGAAGCAGGAACAAGTCCAGACAGAACAAGTTTGGCAAAAACCGGTCCTTCTCAGGACCAACACCCTGAAGACGGTAGGCGAATGCGTGCCGAAACGTCGGTAAAAAACCAAACACATAGATAATGGAAACAGCCCAAATAATATTTCAACAAATACACCATTATCAAGAATATCTCGTTCACAACATAAATGGGAGGGTGGTTCTCTTCAGAGATTTCGTTTATTCTGGAAAAAAGCTCGAGAATGAGTAATCAGTTTTCTTCTGTCTGCTAAGGTTCTCAGCCTCAGTAGACAACGAATTTTTCCCACCCATTACAAATTTTCTTTTTCTGAAATATAATATATGCTGTAAACGGATTTCCCATTTCTCTTCCCTAAATACAGTATTGCAGAAGTATCAGGTCATTCTGATGCGCTTGTGTAATAATTCAAGGGAATGTTTCCTGAAATCTCTATGGATACTATCGCAGGGATCTTTCGCTTTCTACAATGCAATAAATTGGATGTAATTGCACAAGTGCATCAATATTACCGATAATTTTTCATAACAGCGTGTTGTCTGAAAACTGCAGGAGTTCATTTGCTACAAAAATGAAAACTACTGAATGCAGTTTTTCAAAAACAACTCGCTGAAATGCAGAATTATCAGGTCATTTTGATGGATGAGTATAATTCGGGGGAATATTTCCCGAAATCGCTATGGATACGAACAGTGCAGGGGATCGCAGGGATCTTCCGCTTCCCACAATGCAATTACCGCTGTAATGTTTCGAAAACTGAATTCTATACACTTGAACTTTTTGACAGGAGGGAAATTTTCGAACATAGACACTTGGTCTGTGTTCTCAACCAATATGCGTCATTCTGTCGATCGGTCAAGCTAGCTGATGGTGGCTCATGGCCAAGCATGGACCAATGTGTACTGGCACCTGTACAAATTGGCGATGGCCGGCAGTGGGCCAGCATGGCCCAATGTGTACTGGAGCCATAAGAATGATATGGGTAACTCGCGACTTCACGACGTATTGGTATTGAAGAACCGAGGAACGTACGCCTAAATAGGTAGCTCTCGTGGGGCAGGAATTTTTCCGACTCGCTTGATAATTTGTCCTTGTATTATATTCAAATTACCCAAAATCTTAATAAATTGTAGCCTATGTGTTAGTTATTCTGATGGATAAAGTATAATATTGATGTGAAGTTTCATCTGAATCCATTTTCATCCATTTTCATATCCTCACAAAATTTACTTAAAATACTAGTAGAATTAGTAGAATTTTCAGAAAAAACCTTCGATGCATCCAGGTCTTCGAATCGGTTCTGTTCAAATTTATTTTCTTACCACAACATCTATTTTCTTACCACAACATTAAGAGGTGGACCACCAGGCCTTTGTGGTTCAGTTCTCAAAGAAAGTTCAGCACTGGGATTACTCCTCCCGGCAGGTCCTTCCGCAACTATACGAAATGTATATTTTGTAGCAGGCTTCAAATCTTCGACGACGAACGCATATGATAGAGGAACGTCTGCTATTTCTACGTATTGCCATGTTTCTGTGAATAAATGCAAGAATTATATGATGATCATTATAAAAATGAACAAACATTTCAATAAAACTTCAGGAATCAGAAAGAAAGTACAGAAAAAAAATCTGCTATATATGTTTTTCAATACCTCAGATATAAATATATCAATCTGTCGAACGAAATTCATAAAAAACAGACAGGAACCATTGAATAACATTCACTATTCATGTAATTATGAATAATATTGGACAAAATAATTACCGATGGTGTCGCTGCATTCGCCGATCAGCTGTTTACCGACACGAGTATTATTTCGTGTTAATATTAGATTTCTATTTGTATTTATGGGTTTTTTTAGTTTAAACGTTTATTGGTTATCAATAATCGAAGTTGTTTCTTTAATTGTGGATCCTGTGTATTATATTGTTAGTGCAAGTATAGGTAATATTGTGCTTTTTATTATATTTTATGTAAAATATTGAGGTGAGCACTATTCAATTTGGAATGCTTTTCAGATCATCTGGCAAGATTATAGAAAATTTTCCAATATTTACATACTCACAGATGGTGTGTAGAGGGTGAGCAAGTGTTGCAATGCAATCATTTGATTCTATGTGGGAAAAAATTATTTAAAAACGTTGGAATTCTACAAGGACAACCTCATCATATTGAGGAAATGATGTCTTATAAAAATTATGGTAAGAAGGTTGACAAGATTATATATAGATACCAAGAAAGATTGTCTGGAATTTGCAAGCATATTTTAGCCCTGCTACTCTACAAAGTTGTACGTACTACAAAATATTTTGACAATTCTACTGATTGTGAAGGTAAAATTCATTGTTTAGTTTTGTCTCTGCTGTTTTTCTTTTTGTGTTCCATAACAATAAAATGTACAAAACAGAAAACATCAGGATTATCCATATTCGATGAAAACTAAGAGAAGGATGAAATTAGTTTGAGACCTAACAGAACATGAAAACATGCCTGATTGTAATGTAATTGAACATCAGCATGAACAATATATTCATTTAATAGCAGCTACTAATTTTTCTTCTGTTTAGGAAGGGAAGGGAAAATGGACATTCTACAGAGACCTGTATGTATGCAGAACATGACGTGATCCTCGATTAATGATGAGAATTCATTACGCTAGATTTTATTAATGTATTATTAATTTATTGCATCTCACTTGTGTCTTAGGCTGCAGTTATAATAAAATAAAATTATTCAACTTATCTATGGATTGATTGCACCTTTTCCATTGCTAAATGAACGTCAATACTATCAAGCTGTTTTTGATATTAATATTAAATTGATACATATATGTATAATTTATTGTGCGAAATTGCCAATTCTCGGTATTTATTTGAAATTCCACATATAGATTTGATCACTGCTGAACATAAGTTCAATTTTGCAACCATCGAGAGAATCACTTAAACTCACAAGGTCGCTAGTTTTATTGCACATTATCATATGGATTGCATTCAGCACTATCAACTAGGCTCCTCGAATTGTTGAGACTTCTATATATTCAAAATATCAAGTAGACTCAAAGTAATTTATTTCAATAAGAATGAAAGTTATCGTACAAGAACGATCTGAACAATAATTTAAAATGACTTGACTTGAACTGCTTTTTTGGTAGGTTTAGTGAAGGTACAGCTTTCTTCTGCAGTAACAGAAATGTTTTCATAGTGAGAGTTTTTGAAATAATTCAAAACATATGAAGCATTGTTTTCAATTGACATCAGTTTCCACTCTTGCCTGTTTTCATTCTACAATCTTCTAGTCGGAAATGCTGTAAGCATTCTCTTAATATGTTTAGATACAGATTTTTCCATTATCAAAACATGCTCCCAGGATTTACGTCTATTAATTTCCTCTACAATTTCTAGTTACTTGGTAAAGTAAACATTTTGATTTTCACCACGAAAATGGGCTCCAGGATTCCTAGATTTTTTAGAATTACATCCATAAACACAACAATTAGTGTTTTTCACGTTTTTTCCTTAGGCATATCTTTTTATCGCAGTAAAAACGTAAAAATAAACAAATAAACCCAGCTTTCACGTACTAACTGTCAAAACGATACTCGTTTCGGGCTTAGTTTCAGCTAACGCCGGCGGTGTCGCATAGAGTTGTGTTTTGCTCTATAGTATAATATTCAGAAATACCTATATAAATTCCGAATGTATTTTAATGAACAGCATACATAACCAAAATCATCTGCTGAAAAACCGGCTGCGACACTTCGTCGGCAATGTAAAGAGGGGGCAAAACGTCGGTATTAAAATTATTCGAAAAAATATATTTGACTGACTGCACTCAAGTATTTAGAGAAATTGATTCCACACCTCAGACAATAATAGCGAATAGAATTCGCTTTCTTCTTGCGGTTCATGGAGCTCCAAAACAAATTACTTTCATTGATGAATATCGATAATTAACTTTTGTAAAAAATACTCGAAAAAGAAACGAGCACAACTTAACTATCGTGTGTCATCCTCCAACATCGGCATCTGCTATCAAGTTCGAACCAGGGATGTTGCGGATATTCGCATCCGCTAATGCGGAGCTTCCGCATAGATTTCTACTTCCACATCCGCATCCGAATCCGCAAAAATCAATGCGGATTTTCATGCGGATGCGAATGTAATATAATTTGTGAGTTGCGCCATCTCAGAGCCAACAAAATATGTTAGTTTTGCGTTTAGAAAATGCTAAAAATATACTTTTTCATTTTTGAAAGTGTCAGAAACATGCTAGTTTTTCACTGTTACTTCTTTCTGTAGCTATTTCTGAAACCGAAACATCTGCATCCAAGAGGGTGGAATTTCTGACGCACCCCTCTATTCTGTTTATATTCATACTGGTAATTCTCTTTTCGAAACACTTTCCAAATACATATTTTATTATACCATTTGTTTTTTCCTGTAAGTCCGAAATTCCAATCCGTCTCCTTTCTAACCACCGCCTGTGGTCCCAGTCCCAAGATTTCTTATCGCCCGTGATATTCAAATGTTATATTTTCACGATACCCGTTGTTTCAGAAGCATTTTAAATTTTGAAGGAAAGTTCAGGGACTAAGGGTCTTTCTTTGAACAAGAATTATGATTCTCGAATCGGGGGAAATATTTTCATCTGAATTTTTTGGTTGTTGTGTTTTTTTTTTTAATTTGACCGAATATTATCTACTGCCTGATAGATTTAGAGATATCTCCAAGAAAAAGAGCCAGATCTTCGTCCCGCCCGATGAGTGAGAATTGTCCGTTTGTTTACCTAAACAACCCGGGTTGTTGCAAGCTCATAACACGGTTATAGGGGCCATAAAATTCGCCTAGTTTGACGATTTTTGGGCATCTGTTGATGATAAAGATTAATAAAATTCATTTTTACTTTCCGAAAATGGTATATTTGAAAAAGTGGTAGTTGCGATAAGGAAAAAATGGGCATGTGTTCTTCGCAAAAAAACATGTAGGTTAATACTTACACTTGATATACTTAATACTAATTTACTTCACTAAAAATGTTAATAACTGCTTAATCGTTGTTTTAATTCTCTGCTTATATACTATTTTCATATAAGATCTTGAACATCCGCATCCGCAGATGTGAGTTTTCGATAATCCGCATCCGCATCCGTGGATGTGAAAAAACCGGCATCCGCAACATCCCTGGTTCAATCCTGACTAGGCAATCAACTAAACACAGAAGACTGGGGTTGGAAATGGATATTGTATATTGTAATTTTGTATTGTTCTCAAGGATTATACAATATTTAACCGATCAAGACTTACATGGGGAGTCAAAAATATTATAAGTATTGTCTAAGAATATACAGGGTGGCCATTTGAAAACGAAACAGACGAGATTACAGACGAAATAAATTTTTTCGAAAGAAATGCTCGGACAGGTCAATTTCTGTTTCGAGGGGAGCAACTTAAGATGTAGGTTACGGACGCATAGCGCTTCAACCCTGGCTACTACAAACCTCACCCCCAATTTTTGAATAGGGAAGATGGGGTGAGTGATACCTCATTTGAAAGGTATTTTTATACTGATTTCAGCACATTTATTGTTTTTTCATTTTATGCATTATTTAAATTCAATTTTTCGAACTTTATCCAAATTCAAAAATTCATTAAAAAATAATTGTTGATGTGACAACTTTAAGCGATACCACAAATTGAAGCATAATTTAGCTCCTTTCTAAAAAGCAAATCACTTATTTGTAATTCGAAATACAAAGTGTTTGTTTTACCCTGTACACTTTGAATGAAGATTCATGAGTCCGGCCCTGGAATGATGAAATAATTGATATCTTTCTGACTCGACCTTAGGATGTGTGAAGAACCCCCTAAGTTTCAATTATATCTGTCAATAAATTTGGATTTTATGATGGTCTAAGTATTTCCATGAAGTTGGAAAATCACCCTGTAGCTTTCTAGGGAAATCCAGAAATTAATTTTTTATAGTCAATCAGTAATCACCTAGTCCAACTCTATCTCTGGTAAGGGTATGTACAGTTATTCCCCGGACACCCTGTATATATATATATATATATACAGGGTGAGTCGGGAAGAACCGACCAAACTTCAGGTGTGTATTCTGCAGGTCGAAATAATTCAAAAAAATTCATATGTTGTTATCCGATTTTCATTTGTTTTCAAACTATAGCGTCATTATAAAAAAAATGGTTTCATTTATAGCATTATTTTAAAAAATGCTCAAAAATTCCGTCATCAACCTCCAAACACACTCGACTCCGTCTGCGATGGGCTCTTGTTGCTTTTCTGATTGATTCGTGTCTTTCTTTAATAAGCAAGCCGCATTTCTAATGCGTCGAATAAGGGCATCCCGAGTATTAACTTATACTTTGTATACCTCGTTCTTGAACCAGCCCCACAAACAATAGTTCAGTGGTGTGAGGTCTGGAGATCTTGGAGGTCAACTAATAGGACCACCGCGACCAATCCATTGTCCGCGAAACTCTTGATCTAAATATTGTTTGACCTGACGAGCGAAATGCGCGGGAACTTCATCGTGCTGATAATTCATTTGCATTCGGATTTTTAAAGGAACGTCCTCCAGTAATGCTATTAACTCATTTCTCAAAAAAAAATAAGTCAGCACCTACAGCATATATATACAGGGTGAGTCGGGAGGAATGGACCAAACTTCAGGTGTGTATTCTGCAGGTCGAAATAATTAAAAAAAAACTCATATGTTGTTATTCGTTTCTCATTTGTTTTCAAACTATAGGGTAATTAGAATATTCCAAATAAATATTTTTTTTTTATTTTATCGCTTCTTATCACAAATGCTATAGGTGCTGACTTATTTTTTTTGCGAAATGAGTTAATAGCATTACTGGAGGACGTTCCTTCTAACATCCGAATGCAAATGAATTGTCAGCACGATGGAGCTCCCGCACATTTTGCTCGTCAGGTCAAACAATATTTAGATCAAGAGTTTCGCGGACGATGGATTGGTCGCGGTGGTCCTATTAGTTGGCCTCCAAGATCTGAAGACCTCACACTACTGTCAGCACTATTGTTTGTGGGGCTGGTTCAAGAACGAGGTATACAAAGTAAAAGTTAACACCCGGGATGCCCTAATTCTACGCATTAGAAGTGCGGCATTGCTTATTAAAGAAAGACACGAATCAATCAGAAAAGCAACAAGAGCCCATGGCAGACGAAGTTGAATGTGTTTGAAGGTTAGTGGCGGGATTTTTGAGTATTTATTAGAATAATGCTATAAATGAAACCATTTTAATGTAGAAAATGTTGTTTTTTTTTTTAATGACGCTATAGTTTGAAAACAAATGAAAATCGGATAACAACATATGAGTTTTTTGAAATTATTTCGATCTGCAGAATACACACCTGAAGTTTGGTCCGTTCCTCCCGACTCAACCTGTATATATACCTGTATGTATATATATATATATATATATATATATATATATATATATATATATATATAATTAGAAAAGTGATTAATAATGAGGGATTTATAAAATACATGAAAAAAAATCTAATGGACATAACCCTCAAGGATGAAAAATAACCGTAGACACGTGTTTCGGGCTTTAGGCCCTCATCAGTACTGATGAGGGCCTAAAGCCCGAAACACGTGTCTACGGTTATTTTTCATCCTTGAGGGTTATGTCCATTAGATTTTTTTTTCATGTATTATATATATATATATATATATATATATATAAATATATAATTACATAATATGGCCCCATACTAATTAGATACATTGTTTATCTGTTTACCATTGATTCGATATATTACTATGTTGTATTTTGCAGACTAAGCAATGAACACCTGCAGTCAATACGCAGGAAGAATAAGATAAGAGAATGTTATAAATATCTGTTGATGACAATTTCTAGTCAGTTAATTAATCGATCTAGTAGCTCTACCAAGTATTAACGTTGTATTGTATTGAATAAAGTAAAGTAGTTTTTTTTTTAAAAACGAAGTCTTCCTCCCGAAAAACATAATTGGCGAGTTCTGGGATTGTGCCGGTTTTGTGAAAATCTGTGAGTTCCTGAAAAAAAAGAGGTCCATCCAGTCCACAACACCGTCGGTTTCAACCGTTGAGCACAAGAAGAACTAGGTGAAGAAGACAGGAGCCCGATCACCCGAGTAGCGCCCCGTGACGGTTTCATTTCAACAAGACAACGTGGTGAGCAATCCTTTAATTACTCCCAGTTTACCTAATCTGGCCCAAAATTAGTCAACCTTTTCCCCAAGTTTTGAGCGTAAAACTTGTATAAAGTTTTTTCTAGGTTTCTTCCAAAAACCGATTTATAAAGTTTTCTCTAGGTTTCTTCCAAAAACTGATTTATAAAGTTTTCCCTAGGTTTCTTATTTCAAAAAACCGATTAAAATAGTTTTTCCTAGGTTTCTTAAGAAAAAACCGACAACGCGATTGAAATAATAATTGATATAATTGATAATTGATATAATTACATAATAATTGATATATGATAGAATTATGCGAGTTGAATTGTTTACGAATTCTCAACTCATTTTACCCCCATAAATACATTCATCGTTACACACGAGAAAGGCCTTCTTTACAGCAAAGATCTATTATTGATTATGTAATAACTCGACAACGCTCAAACTTCAGGATACATGACTGTAGAGTAAAGAGAGGAGCAAATTGCGGATCAGATCATAGATTGGTAAGCACAGTTTTCGTTTTTCCTTTTGTAGTTGGTCGACACTCTCCACAAACGACTTTGGAGAGACAAACACAACATATGATTGATGATGAAGATTATAAAAAGTATAAGTTGGAGCTGTTAAACGAAGAAAGTATCAAATATCTTTATCAGAGGAGACTGGAATTGGCCTTGAATGACATAGAAGAAGACGATGATATTGAACTAGAATACGATAATATTAAAAATATCATCAAGAGAGCAGCTGGAGAAGCATTGGGAGAAAAGAGTACAACAAGAAAATATTGTCAGCCTATATGGCTCACAGAAGAAGTGAAAGCAGTGATAGAAGAGAAGAAAAATCACTATCAAAGATGGCTATCTAACCAATCAGATGACAACTGGCGCGAATATAAGAACAAAAACAGAGAAGTAAGACGGATCATCAAGCATGAAAAGGAACAATTGTGGGGACGTAAGTGCAGTGAGGTGGAGAGTTTGATAGGAGGATCCAGAAGCACCGAAATATGGCGTATGATTAGACGGATGAAAACAAACCGTTCAGATCACATATCCCATAAAATACCAGTGGACAGATGGAAACAATTCTATGAGGAATTGCTCGTGGAAAACAGAGTCGAACATCAACAAGACACCACGTATGACCATGAAGTACATAATAGTATAATCTTGTCGAGTCAAGAAGTTGAGGAGAATTTAAAATCAATGAAAAATGGCAGATCACCTGGGCCAGGAAATATACCTGCTGAACTTCTTAAATATGGGGGAAATGGTCTGATTTGCCGTCTCACAAATCTTTTTAATCATTGTTGTCAGATGTGTAAATTACCAAAGGAAATCAAGGTTTCCCACATTGTGCCATTGTTCAAGAAGGGCGATAGAAACAACCCTGGGTGCTATAGAGGTCTTAGTGTCAATGGATCAATCAGTCGGCTCTTTGGAAGAATCCTGCATAATAGACTCAGAAATAATATTGGTCATACAATTGGTGAGGATCAGAGTGGATTCATTCCAGGACGATCCTGTAATGATAATTTATTTGTTCTTCAGCAAATAATGGAAAAGAAAATATCGGTTGATCAGGAGGTGCACCTTGCATTTGTTGACCTGGAGAAGGCCTATGACTCCATCCCTAGGGCCCGTTTGTGGGAGGCTCTTAATGTTCTCAATACTGACGGGTCTCTTGTCTCTATGATTCAGGAATTTTATAAAGAAAATATATCTCGTGTCAGAATTGGAAGAGAGCTGTCGGAGCCGATACTAACAACTAAAGGCTTAAGGCAAGGATGTAGTCTATCACCGCTTTTATTCAATGCCTATGTTGAAGTAGCTCTTAAACGTTGGAAGCGAAATTGTCAAGGCATGGGAATTCCAATTGGAAACGAACATCTTTTCTCGTTGAACTTCGCAGATGATCAGGTGGTGCTGGCACAAGACTCTTTCGATTTAGAATTCATGCTGAAGAGACTCCACAATGAATATGAAAACTGGGGTTTACATGTAAGTTTAGAAAAAACAGAATATCTAGCTGTGAACACCGAAGCAAGATTTCAAGTTCTAATTAGTGATGAAGTTGCTATCAAACAGGTGGATAGTTTTAAGTATCTTGGAGTTACAGTGACCAAAGACGGCATAGGAAGAGAAGAAATAAGAAAAAGAATAAGAAATGGCAAAAGGATTATAGGATGCCTGAATAGTCTATGGTGGGACAAACATATTTCCCATAAGACTAAAAAACGAATTGGCCAAGCTTTTGTAGAGTCAACGCTTCGTTATGGCGCTGAACACTGGGTTATGGGTGCTGATATGAAGCGCAGTGTGTTAGCAGTAGAGATGGATTATTTGCGAAGAAGTGCTGGTATATCAAGACTGGAGAGGAGAACCAACTTTGAAATAAGGCAAATCATGAAAGTTGATGACACGGTGTTAGATAGAGTTGAGAGACAAGGTTTGAGATGGTTTGGACATGTTATAAGAATGCCTGAAGATCGATGGCCAAAAAGATTATTTGAGTGGACTCCTGTTGGCCGCAGAAGGAGGGGCAGACCAAGAAGATCTTGGATAGGGTTCATGAAGGAAATAATGACAGCTCGGAACTTACGACAGGAAGATGCATGGGATAGGGAGGTCTGGAAGAGGGAAACGGGAAGACGGCACTTAGCTGTACCTTAGGCTATAACATTGTATAATTTTTTATTATATTGTGTTGTAGTTTATATCCCGTAATATATAATATATATATATAATTGATATAACTGATATAACTGATTGAATACGTGAAATATTAAAATAATTCAATATTACGTCGATTAAACACTTTAGAGGTCGTAAGAATAAAACAAACAAAATGGCAGTAGATTTGTCGCTAGCTGAAAAGTTTGGTATGCTATTACCCAAATTTTCTGGTGTTGAGAACGAGTTGCATTCGTTCATAAAAAGTGTTGATGATTATCTAGCGATGTTCGTAAATGAAAATATTATGGTGAAAAATTATTGCTTCGCAGTGGTCAAATCAAAACTAATAGATAGAGCCTTAGCGGAAGTAGCAACGTCTGACATTCCGAATAATTGGGATGTTCTCAAAAATTTCTTGTACACTAAATTTGGTGATCAAATTAACTTAGACGTTTTGATACACCAATTGCAGTTCTTAAACAAAAAGCCCAATGAGGATATAATATTATTTATAGACCGAATAATTTCTTTGAAAATAAGAATAAATTATAGAATTGACGCAGATAGAATGCCAGATCCAGAAAAAGCAATTTATAAGAATAATATTTTGAAAATTTGTAAAACTGTTCTAATATCAAACGCACCCATAGAGCTAAGAACATATTTGATAAAAAATAATGAATTTTCTTTTGATGACACAGTAAATGCAACAAAAGACTATATGTGCAATCTAGCCCAATACGAATTACTTGATAGGAGTAGAAAAAATAAAAATTTTGCTCAGAATCATTCGAAAAATGTTCCAAGAAACTTTAATTATACACAAAATAGATCAAATCACGCATTTAATAATTACGGCGAAGTACCTAGATTTCCTTCGCAGCCAGTTCAATTTACTCAGAGAAATACTAATTACCAATACCCAAATTATAATAATAATTTTAAACCGAATCATTCAAGTAATGTTTTTAAACCAAATTCGAATCAAAGAATTACTACCCCTCCAGAGAAAATGTCGATTCAGACAAGAAATTATCCCAAGAAACGTTCAAACTATTCTACACAATATAATCCAAATCCCCAACGTAACTTTTATCATAATAATTACCAGAATGGAAATCAACATAATAATCCCAATTTTTACTTTGAAGAATTAACGCATTTAGATACGAGGAAACAAAGAAATGAAAATCAATTTAATTACTGTAAACCTTCAACGTCAAAAAACCACGACCATAATAGTCGAAATTTTCGCGAAGTTACCCAAGAAGACGAATTGACTTAAATTATAATATTAATCATTCTAATCAATTACCCTTTATTGAATTTGAATATCCAAAATGTAAACTTTTAATAGATAGTGGCTGTTCAGTATGTTTGATAGATCCAAAATTTGCTTATAACAATTTCTATGATAATATTTTTCAAGAAGAAACAACGTTAACTGCATGTATGAAGCAGGATACTTCAAAGGAAAAAGTATTACTTCCTTTATTTTCAGAATTTCGTATGAATGATAGTCACCCTTTCGTACTTTATAAATTTCATAATAATTACGATGGCATTATAGGAGCCGATTTTCTTAATAAATACGGTTTAGCGTTAGACTTTCAAAACCAAGTATTAATGAATACCTATTGTAGAATTCCTTTTGAATATCAACAAGTATGTCAAAATCCAGTGAAAATCCCTGTTGATCTAAGTCATTTGGAACCCAAGTTAAGCAATCAATTAATGAAAATTCTCCAAGTGAACTCGAAAGCTATTCAGTTGCCAGGACAACCATTGAATTTTACAAGTAAAATTAAACATAAAATTCGTACAAGCGATGAAATACCTGTACACAGTAAAATATATCGATATCCTGAAACTCATAAAGAGGAAATTAAAAATCAAATTGAAGATTTATTAGAAAAGAAAATTATTAGACCGAGCATTTCTCCGTGGTCTTTTCCCATTGTAATGGTCCCAAAGAAGCAAGATTTATCCGGAAAAACTAAATGGCGCATGGCTATAGATTATAGAAAATTGAATGATAAAACTATAGATGATCAATATCCTTTACCCCAAATCGAAAATATTTTAGATAAACTTGGAAATAAAAAATATTTCACTACTCTTGATCTAGCATCTGGCTTTCATCAAATTGAGTTAGATGAAGAATCTATTGAAAAAACCGCTTTTACAGTTGATAACGGACATTATGAATTTCTTAGAATGCCATTTGGATTAAAAAATGCCCCTAGAACATTTCAGAGATGCATGAATGAAATACTTAAAGATTATATTGGAAAAATTTGCTATATCTACATGGATGATATAATTATATTTTCAGAATCAGTCGAGGAACACTTAGCAAATATTCATACTGTTCTTGAAGTCTTAAAGAAAGAACAATTTCAGATTCAATTAGATAAATGTCATTTCTTCAAGGAAGAAATAGAATTTCTAGGACATATTATTACGCCAGAAGGAATTAAGCCGAATCCAAATAAATTGAAAGTGATTTCACAATTTCCAATTCCGAAAACTCAGAAAGAAATTAAATCATTTCTTGGTCTAGTCGGATATTATAGGAAGTTTATTCCAAATTTTGCGAAGATTACTAAACCCTTAACTTTATGTTTGAAGAAAAATGCGAAAATTAATATTGATGATCCCAAATACATAGAAGCCTTTGAAATATGTAAAAGAAGTTTAATGAACGAGCCGATATTGCGTTATCCGAATTATAAAGAACCCTTTGTTTTAACTACAGACGCATCAGGATTTGCGATAGGTTCTGTATTATCTCAAGGCATTCCTCCGAATGACCTTCCCATTGCTTATGGTAGTAAAACGCTTACTGAAGCAGAATCTCGATATAGCACCATAGAAAAAGAATTACTCGCGATCGTTTGGTCATGCAAGCATTTTCGTCCTTATTTGTACGGGAGAAAATTCACAATTTATACGGATCATAAACCTTTAACATGGCTATTCTCTTTGAAAGAACCTAATTCACGATTAATGAGATGGCGTATTAAACTTGAAGAATTTGATTATGAAATTAAATATAGAAAAGGATCAATGAATCATGCAGATGCATTAAGTAGAATAAAATTGGAAAATGATGAAAATACGATTATAAATAAAGACTTCGCATATTTTAATGACATTACGTATGAAAACTTTACGAAACTATATGAAACAAATAATATTCCCGATTGTCAAAATATTGAAGAAAAACAAGGAAATTTATTTAAAGCCCCTAATAAATATTCATTAGCCCATTGCGTATCAGAAGATTTCCATATGAGTAGAGGCATTGCCCGAGATTTCAAGAGAAAATTTGGAAATATAGATGAATTAAAATCGCAAAATAAAAAAGTAGGAGAAGTAGCTATTATTCAAAATAAAAACCGTGTTATTTATTATTTGATAACCAAGAAATCATATTATGATAAACCTACATACGAAGATGTATTTAATTCCCTTTTATATTTGAAAGAACTTATGGAGTCAAGAAACGAAACTCATTTAGCTTTACCGCGTATAGCGTGCGGATTAGATGAATTAAAATGGCCTATTATTTTGAATATGATAAAGTATATTTTTGCAAGATGCAAAGTGAAAATAATTATTTATTATTTATCGCCACTGCATACTGAAGTAAATAAAGAATTTATAGATTTTAATGGGATACTGCCGGTCTTCTTAAAAGTGAACGAAAAACATAATTGTCGACGAGGTAATAATATAAATTATAATGAAATTGATGATATTGTTTATGATGAAATGAATGAAGAATTTATAGATTTTAATGCAATCGAAGATAATTTACGTATTGAAGATGAAAATATTGAGATGAACTATATTGAAGAAAATGCAATTTCTATTAATCACGCTACGAAAGAATTGAATAATTTACGATTACCGAAAGTAGGTAAAAGCTCATATGATGAGATTAATTATGAATTAAGTATTAATGAAAGAAATAAATGTCAAGAATTATTAAATCGAGGTAATAGTAGAAATTATAATGATATTGATGATATTGTGTATGATGAAATTAATGAAGATTTACTAAATGATTTTAAACTTAGATATTCAGACGGATTGAACGATAAACGTTCCGCAGAAAGAAGAATGTTCCTTCCTTTTAAGTACAAACCCCATGTACATTAAAAACCGTGTTGATAGAAAGTTAGATCTAGTTTAAGAAAATATTAATGCTTGTTAGATAGATAGATATAGAATTCAAGATATGAAAAATAAACACATTTATCATGAAAATATTACTTCCTTATAAAATAATTGATTATGAACATATTGGTTTGAAACAAGTCGAGGATCTTATTTTAAAGTATCAGAAAGAAATTGATAATTTGAAAAATAAAGAATTATTGGGATTTACACAAACGCCGCATTATGAATATTTAAAACATTAGAATACAATTAATATTAAAACTTTAGAAGAACTTGTTAATGGAAAAATAAGAGTTGAAAGAGGACTTATTAATATTGGAGGTAAAATTTCAAAGATTTTATTTGGAACGTTAGATTCAGACGACGAAGAACTTTATAAAAATTATTTTGAAAGTATAGCAAGAAACGAGGACACACTTATGAGGAATCAAAGACAGATTGCTACTGTAATTAATGATTTGAAAAATAAGTATATTGATAAATTTCGACAATTTGCAGATAATTATAAATTATTACGAACAATACCGCAATTGAGACACATTGAACACATGCATCTTCTCACATTTGAAATTAAGGATATTAAAAGTATACTAGATGAGATCCAAACAGCAGTGAGCTTTGCTAGATTACATATTCTACATGAATCTATTTTGCCATATACGAAATTCGAAGAATTAATTAAAAATGACACTATTATTCCATTGCATCATTTAAAAGATTATTATCAGTTATGCCACACAAAAGTGATGTTTAAAGAGAAAGTTCTATTATTCCTTATATCAATTCCGACCGTTTATGAAGAAAATTTTAATCTATACAAGTTTTACTATATCCCTCAGAAAAACTTAACCCTTCCTTATACCAATCCTTATATGCTCACTCAACAAGAAGAATTGAAATGGTCAACCAGTGAATGTCATGCAGTCGAAGAAGATTTCCTTTGCGATCAAGACTCCTTAACAAAACCTCCAGAATGTATGAATACTGTATTGAAGACACATTTAGAAAATTGTCCCAGGAAAAAAGTTATTCCTATAGCAAATTTGAAAACCTTAGAAGATGGAATCATCCTTTCAATTAATAATATGAAAATTCAAGAAAAATGTCCTCAGCAAACAAAATATTACTTCACTTCACCGATGGCGATAATCCAGTCAAAATGTATTATAAGTAATTTCCAAAAAGAGATATTCCCAACATCGATTAAAAATGAAGAAAAATACATAATTCTACCCAAGACGGCGATAATCCCACGAAACCAATCCCAAGAAGAGGAGAAAGAAGAATTCCAGGAAGAAGATATTCCAGATGTCAAGTTAGAAGATATACAAAGATGGAAACCTAGTACACCATCAACTTTTATTATTATTATAGGAATATTTATGTTTTTAATTATTTTATACTTTTTATTGAAATATTTTGAAAAATGTAAAGCTACACCTAATCAAGGTGATACCTTTATCCAAAGGGGGGAGGAATTACATAATATGGCCCCATACTAATTAGATACATTGTTTATCTGTTTACCATTGATTCGATATATTACTATGTTGTATTTTGCAGACTAAGCAATGAACACCTGCAGTCAATACGCAGGAAGAATAAGATAAGAGAATGTTATAAATATCTGTTGATGACAATTTCTAGTCAGTTAATTAATCGATCTAGTAGCTCTACCAAGTATTAAGGTTGTATTGTATTGAATAAAGTAAAGTAGTTTTTTTTTTAAAAACGAAGTCTTCCTCCCGAAAAACATAATTATATATATATATATATATATATATTTTATATATAGTTGACTTTTTTATGGTCGGTGCTATTAATAAAAGTATAGGGTTAAGGGATTTCGACCAATGAAGAGTTAGTCTTTAGGGACAAGGGCTCAGTGACTGTTATTATGACAAAAGAGGACTACTTAGAAAAGATGAATAATCTATTAACATCAGATAGTTTTAGACAGATAACAAGAGATCCAACACAGATAATACAGAGCAGAAGCAATAAAATTGTGACAGAACTAGAAAAACAGGGAAATATAGATAACATTCAAGGAAAATTGTTGAGAAGATACAACTCAGTGGCGCCAAGTATATATGGAAATCCAAAATTACACAAACCAGATATACCACTAAGACCTATTGTGTCAGACATTCAGGGACCAACATCTAGCCTGGCTTTATTCATGGCTCAAATTTTGACAAATGCATATGACCGAAATAATGATTACTATGTCAAAGACACATTTGAGTTCGCTGAATCAGTTAACAATCTCGAACTACGACCTAATTACACTGTAGTTTCGTTGGATGTTAAAAATCTATTTGGCAATTTGACGAAAGAGTTGGTGTTTGAAGCTGTTAAAAAAAAGGAATATCATTGAAAACTACTGCAATATAACTGAAGAAAAATTTGTGGGTATCCTTAAGTTTTTGCAAGTGCTAGGTTGCACAATGGGATCTAGATTGAGCCCAATATTATCATTGTATGTAATGGACTACCTTTTGGATTCATGCATACTAAAACTACCCTTCAAAGTGTCTTTCATAAAAAAGTTTGTGGATGACATTGTAACTGCAATACCAGAAACAGAACATGATACTACCCTTAGAATTTTTAATAGCTTCGATGAAAATTTGCAATTCACCATTGAAATAGAAGATGAAAAACAGTCGGTACCATTTTTTGATACTAAAGTCTGCAGAATTAACAATATCATTAAATTAGACTGGTATACAAAAGCCAGCTCCTCCGATAGATACATTCATTACTTATCTGATCACACAACGCAGGTAAAAATAAATTTTATTAAAGAAAAAGTGAATAGAATAAAAAGAATATGTCACCCAGAATTCGTATCTGTAATATTATTTGTAATTATAATATTTCAGTTATTTGATTAAGTATTTATTTCCAAAGACTGTTGATTTATATCACTTTTTATTTATTCATTAACACAACATAGGTACACACGTCCCTGGCTTCTACATCGCCATTCTCATCATCGAGTCTAACCTCAAACCTGACCTCGCACATCTGACATATACATATACTGCTCTATATTGTTCTATGTTCCGCATGTATACATATACAGGGTGTTTCATCATAAACTGGACAAACTCATATGACGTATAGAGAACATCGGGAGAATCATTTTTTTCTTATGACATATTTCCCGTTTTCCAAGCATAAGGGAGATACACGGTGTTTAATGTCATTTTCGAGCGTTATTATATTGAGTGTGGTCGGTTATGTATAAGACTGGAAGTAATGGTTTCTTGTCATATCGTAGTATTTTTGGATGCTTTATTCAGAAATGGTGTAGAGCTCCGAAAAAAAAATTACAAAATGGCGGAAAACCTGCAATGTTCGTGATTTTTTTTTTCGGTTGCCAAATTGATTTTCATTTCCTTTTTAAAGGATATCTGTGAAAAAATTTTTTCAAAAATCGAACACAACTTTTTTTTACATGTCTACAGCGAAAAAAAAATTTCACTCGAAATTGATGAAATTTTTCACGATTGTACTTACTTTTATACCTAACACGAATATGAAAACAGAATCGAAAAATATCAAACGGTTTCGTTTTTACAGCCATTCAAATGTCCCGTTCGAATATCTGAAATAATAAAAAAACATGACACAGCTTGTGTTCTTAGGCCCATAATTTTTGAATTTGTATGTCGAAACATTCCAGATTGCAAAATGAATTAAAAAAAATCAGTGAAACTTCATTGAGAGTTGAACTCCCTACTCTGAGTTAAGTATTAATGTGAAATATGAGTCTGTTCTAAGGTTCTGAGTATATTAATTTTCGTTGCCGAGCAACAGTAGCTGATAGAATTTGACAGGTTATTTGAATTTTACTGAATAATTCGAGTATATTGAAACGACTTGTTAGCAAACGAAAATGAAATATTCACTTTTAGAAAAAAATGATATGGTTCAGGCTTATTATGAAGCGAATGCCTCAGGGAGAAAAGCAAGGGAAATTTACGCTCGCAGTTTTCCAAGCCGAAACGTTCCTAATTTTAAAACTTTCATAGAAACAGTGCGTAAATTACGTGAAGAAGGTATTCTTCACCGCAAGAAGAAGGAAACAATCCGAAATAACGAAGAACGTATCCTGGATTTAGTGATTGAAAATCCGATGGTATCAACGAGAACTCTAGCAAATCATCCAAGTGTGAATAAGAGTAAATCCACTGTATGGAGAGTTTTGAAAAGAAATAGCTACCATCCGTACCATTTCCGTTCATGTCAAACCTTAGAAGAAGGTGATTTTGAGAAGAGGAAAGAATTCTGTGAATTTATTTTAAGAAGGACACGTGAGAATAGGAATTTCCTACGTCTCATACTGTTTACGGATGAAGCAACATTCCACAGAGATGGTTTCTTCAACAACAAAAATAATATTATATGGCAAAGGGAAAATCCACATGCAACACTAGCAAAAAATAGCCAGAAGAGATTTTCTGTCAATGTTTGGGCGGGAATAAAGGATGGATTCATTTTATAGGACCGTACATTCTTCCTGAAACATTGACTGGAAATGGCTATAATCAATTTTTGAGGGAAACTCTGCCCGATCCATAGGAAGATATTCCTTTGAGTCACTTTCAAGGAATATGGTACCAGCATGATGGTTGCCCTGCTCACACAGTGAGGAGTGTACGAGAATTTTTAGACTCGCAATACCCTCGCCGATGGATCGGCCGATTGGGACCTGTCGCATGGCCTCCTCGTTCTCCAGATCTTACACCTATGGATTTTTATTTCTGGGGTCATATGAAGAATCTTGTTTATGATAAGCGAGCTCCAGTGACTCCGAGAGAAGAACTGATTCAAAGAATCGAATCAGCCGCCGAAGAGATTCGCCGAAACCCGGAAATGGTTCGTTCAGCGGTGGATAGTGTGGCGAAAAGGTCGAGAAAGTGTATCCGGAGAATTATGAATAAATTTTATACAAATAGGTTTTTTTGTTGCGTTTGTGAAATTGTGGAATTATTCGTAGAAATTTCCGCAATAATGCCATGCCATTAATATCTGGGAAGTATAAACCGCCAATTTCTACTCAAACTGCATAAATTGGTTTCAAGATACTTGCATTATTATATTCAGTTAAATTCAAATACTCTGTCAAATTCTATGAGCTGCCATTGCTTGGCAACGAAAATTAAAAACCTTTGAACAGTCTCAATTCAGATTCCACATTTATTTTAATAGGTACTTAACTCAGAGAAGGGAGTTCAACTCTCAACGAAGTTTCACTGATTTTTTTTTTAATTCATTTTGCAATCTGTAATGTTTCGACATACAAATTCAAAAATTATGGGCCTAAGAACACAAGCCGTGTCATGTTTTTTTATTATTTCAGATATTCGAACGGGACATTTGGATGGCTGTAAAAACGAAACCGTTTAATATTTTTCGATTCTGTTTTCATATTCGTGTTAGGTATAAAATTAAGTACAATCGTGAAAAATTTCATCAATTTCGAGTGAAATTTTTTTTTCGCTGTAGACATGTAAAAAAAAGGTTGTGTTCGATTTTTGAAAAAATTTTTTCACAGATATCCTTTAAAAATTGTGCTAATTTAGGAATTGAAAATCAATTTGGCAACCGAAAAAAAAAATCACGAACATTGCAGGTTTTCCGCCATTTTGTAATTTTTTTTTCGGAGCTCTACACCATTTCTGAATGAAGCATCCAAAAATACTACGATATGACAAGAAACCATTACTTCCCGTCTTATACATAACCGACCACACTCAATATAATAACGCTCGAAAATGACATTAAACACCGTGTATCTCCCTTATGCTTCGAAAACGGGAAATATGTCATAAGAAAAAAATGATTCTCCCGATGTTCTCTATACGTCATATGAGTTTGTCCAGTTTATGATGAAACACCCTGTATATCATACTACATCTCCCTTTCTTTACACAAAGCCAAGTTAAACTTAAAGTAATCCTTACATTTTATTTAACTAATTTTACAAAAATACTTATAATCTACCTTTAACTTTTGAAGTTTTTAATCAAACAATATGTATTATATTAGATTTCCTCACATATATAATCTTTCAACTTTATTGGACTACCTACTTTCCTCTTCGGTCTGCCATGAGGCAGTTCAACATTACAATATGTTCTTTCGTTTTGAGAAAGTTGTTTTCTAGGTGTATCTCTAATTATATATTTTCTATTTCTTTCAATAACAGAACCACTATTAAGTTTAACAATATAAGATCGTGGTTTGTTTGATATTTTTATTATTGTTCCCGGTTGCCAACATGTTTTATCTTGCTTTTGAACTCTTACTTTATCACCTATCTTAAAACATATAATTCTTTCAAATGCGTTTCTGTCATAGTTGGTTTTTTGTCTAATTTGTTTGACTCTTAAAGACTCTTTGAGATTCCCGAGTTTAGTATAACTATCCACAATATCAAATTTAGGCAATAAACTATTCACTTCTCTGTTAAATAACATCTGAGAAGGTGAAGGTAATTTTGAATCAATTGGAGTACATAGTTCGATATTCTAGTAAGCACAAATAAGGATCTTTTTTGTCATAATCTGCTTTTTTCATCAGTAATTTGAAACTCTGTATACATCATTCTACCATACCGTTGGACTGAGCATGAGTGGGGCTAGAGGTCACATGTTCAATATTCCATGATTGACAAAATTCTTTGAACTCTACCGAACTATAATTGGTGCCATTATCTGATCTTAAAATTTTCGGTATCCCATGTCTAGCAAAAATTGATTTGAGTTTTTCTATTGTATGACTGCTTTCTACTTTTATAATTGGCGTTGTTTCTATAAATTTTGAAAAATAATCTATTACAATCAAGAAATTCTTGCCATTGAAATTAAAAATATCAGTACCAACCACTTCCCATGGTTTACCTGGACTTCCGTTACTAATAAAGGTTCTTTAGGATTTGTATTTCTGAAATTCAAATATGTCTCACATGTGAGGACATATTTTTCAATATCTTCATTTATATTAGGCCAATAAAGTCCTTGGCGGGCACGTAATTGACATTTTGTTATTCCCATATGATTATAATGAATTTTTTCTAGCATTTCCTGCCTCATAACTTTTGGAACAATTATTTCATTACCTTTAAATAAAACATTATTTATGCTTACAATTTCATCTCTAAATTTGTAATAAACTTTCAGTTCTTCAACTAATTGATCATTAGAATCGGGCCAACCATTCAAAACAAATTTCAAAAGTTCATTTAGTATGGGATCTTTCCTAGTTTGATTTTGAAAATCTTTAAATTTGTCTTTACTTATTGGCAAAATTTTTTCTATTAAATTTACATGTGCTTCTATTTCTTCTAGTATTAACTCATCATCTACTCTAGCATCCTGAATAAAATTTCTTGATAAACAATCCGCTAACAAGAGTTTTGACCCTGGTATATAGTGTATATCTATATCATACATTTGCAATTTTATCAACATTCTTTGCAGACGCATAGGGCATTTTATCAATGGTTTTTTAGAAATAGTGGTTAGCGGTTTGTGATCGCTCTGAACTATGATTTTTTTCTCATAAATATATTGGTGAAATCTAGTACAGCCAAAAACTACAGCTAGTAATTCTTTTTCTATTTGCGCATAACCTTGTTCACACTCTGTTAATGCTCTTGACGCATAAATAACTGGTAAATTATTTTGAAGTAAAACAGCCCCCATTCCGTTTTTTGAAGAATCTACTGAAACTGTAATTGGTAACTTTGAATCATAATATTGTAGGACTGGTTTTGTTGACATAAGATTTTTAATTCTATTGAAAGCCTTAGTGTGATTATCATTCCATTCAAATATTACATTCTTCTTAATTAATTGTCTGAATTCATTAGTATATTCTGACAAATTTGGTATAAACTTTGAAAGGTAAGTTATCATGCCTAAAAATTGTTCTACCTCTTTTTTATTTTTCGGAACTTCCATTTTCAGAATTCTTTTCACCTTATCTTCATCAGGTCTGACTCCTGAACTACTTATTATATGACCTAAGAATTTTATTTGATTTATACTGAATTTGCATTTGTCTTTATTAAATTTTATATTTTCTAACTTAGCCCGTTCTAAAACTTTTTTGAGATTTTCATCATGTTCCTTTTGGTTTTTTCCAAATACAAGTATGTCATTTATGTATGATACCTGACCTGATAAACCTTCAAAAGCTTGTTTGAATTTACAATGAAATGTTTCTGGTGCTGAACATATTCCAAATGGAAGACGACAAAATTTATACCTGCCAAAAGGTGTCACAAAAGTGCACAATTTTTTACTTTCTTCATCTAAAGGAATTTGATAAAAACCTTTTGATGCATCCAAAATACTGAATACTTTTGCCTCTGACAATTCCGATAATAGTTCTTCAATTGTTGGTATTTGAAAGAACTCTCTTTCAATTACTTTGTTTAACTCAACTGGGTCAAGGCATATTCGTATTTTACCATTAGGTTTTCTTACTACAACTAACGGGTGAACCCATTCCGTTGGTTCATGAACCTTTTCAATAATACCTAACGACTCTAAATTTGCTAATTCTTTCAATAAATCATCTTTGATTGAGAGCGGAATTTTTCTCGCATTATAAACTCTAGGTACGGCATCTTTCCTGATTTTAATTTTATGGTTTTGTTTCATACATCCTATTCCGTTAAACACATTATCATATTCATTAAGTACAGAATTATTTGAAGAGATTTCTTGTACTCTCTTGATCAGTGCTAAAGATTTGCACGCTTCTAATCCTAATATTGCAGGAGAATTTGTAGAAGTGTTCACAATATGAAATTCTCAATTAATTTTCTCATTTCTACCTCTAACTCTACATGAAAAAACTGTTTTTCCTACATTTTCAATAGTTGTGCCATTATAACTAATTAGTTTTACATTTGATTTAATCAATTGAGTATCAGGAATTTTATCAAATAAATGTTTAGGAATTATACTAGCCTGTGCACCAGTATCCAATTTGAATTCCAAGAAAACATCTTCCTTCAGTTCTAGTGTTTCTTTCCAATCTTGATTTGAACTCATAGTCTTCTCTACTGCTCCCATGAAGAACTCTCGAGTGTCCTTCACTTCCTGTTGATTTATGTCCTGTCTTACTTCCTTCACTTCTCGACTATGACTGCTGGTCTTTTCTCTGTTACTTGAATTCTTGCACATATTTCCAAAATGGTTCTGCTTCTTGCATTTGAAACACTCCTCTCCATACGCTGGACATTCATTTATTGGATGATTTCTTCCACATTTTGAACAATTATTTATCATTTTCTTGTTCAGACTTCTTGTAGTTGTATCTTCTGATGTTGCTTTTCCCTTTGGTTTCATCTTCTTTGTTCTATTAATTTGGTCAACTTGGATTGATGGTTCTATAATTTCTTTCACCTGATCCTTAGTTAGATTTGCTGCTCGACATATTTCAATACATCGGGATAGTGTTAATTTACTTTCAGATAACAATTTTTCTGTGATCTTGCCATCTTGGAGTCCACATACAATTCTATCCTTGATGAGTGACTCCTTCAAATTACCGAACTCACAAGTTGTTGCTAGTGCCTTCAACTCTGTTACATAAGCGTCGAAAGTTTCCCCTGGTAGTTGTTTTCTCTCGTACGTTATATTAACCTTTGGAAGGAAATATGCGTCGAATTTTCCTACTAAGCAGTTGTAATTATTTAATTCCCTTTCTTTCATTTCAAAGGTGTTATAAATGTCGATTGCCTCTGGACCCATACATTGAAGTGAAGTTATCCACGGTTTTCCCGTCCACGCTTTGTGACGTGTAGAGGGTCGCAGTTGGGATATGGGGAATTTGACGCGCAACGTTGCCAGACTTCTCAACATATACGAAGAGCGATATTAACGCTTACTTGAGCATATTAGTCACGCTGATGAATAAAATGTTGGTGATTTTCGATAACTATCCTTAGATTTCATTTCAGATATATCTTTCGTGGTTATAATGTGTGTAATTGACTAAAAATTATATTTTCTTGTATTTCATTCTCGTCATGGAAGCGAAGAAATGAAATAACGTTTCAGATGCTATTTATGATTTTTTCCTACAGTTAAGCCCCAATCCTAAACAGATTGTGCCACTACCTCTAGAGACAACAGAAAAAACTGTAATTTTTGATAGATTTGTGCTTAAATCTAACTAACTCTTCATTGGTCGAAATCCCTTAACCCTATACTGTTATATATATATATATATATATATATATATATATATATATATATATATATATATATATATATATATATATATTTAAAGTATGTTTTTCAATAGTCTCATCACAGGGTGTTCCAAATGTTCGGTAAAAAATTTGGATCAAGATTGGCCCATAACACTCGATTTTCAAATTAGAACCCTTTTTTTTATGATTGCGTTGAATTGTGCGAAAAAAAATGATGAAAATGTATCAACATGTTAATGCTCCTAAAATGAATAATTCCTGAGTTATTCAAGATTTCCAGATTTCATGTCGTACGTAGCGTCAAATTCATAGAATCTGTTTCATATCAACAATGACCTTGGTCATAAAAGATCAGTGCCGATCAGTGATCGTTATGTACAATTCAACCTAGACGGTTCGAAGAACTTAATCTCTAGATCAAACTCCCCAAATAGTTTTACCAGTTTTATCGAGTTATTTGTGTCTCTAGACATATCTATGTTGAAATCTCCTGAGACATTTAGATGTTTTTGGTGGGGGTACGTTTTAGTTAATTCCTCAACCTCATCATAAAAAACGTCAAAATTTCCCTGGGGAGGTCTATAGATGGATAAGACGATCGTTTTGACATCTCTTGACTAGACTCTACACAGCTCAGCGACAGAATCAAGTGAAAAATGTTGCAGACATTCAGTCCTCAGGTCCTCCCTCGTTAATATTGAGGTTTCCTGCATGGTTACTTTGTCTACAGTGATACGCTGAGTTCATTGGAACTATCAGTCGTTTTACACTATCTTTTTTCACCCAGTGTTCTGTTATCATTGCCACTCCTATGTTCTCTCTCGATAAAAGCTCTTGTAGTTGTTCAATTTTGCTGCAGGACCTAATATTGATATCAAGCATATTGAACCTTTTTTTAGATTTTTATAGATAATACTCTGGAACTGATGCAAACTTAACTCCTATCTGCTACAGAAAAACTGCTCAAAATTATTGTTTGCAATTACGAAAAACGTTGTAGTGCCAAATGTGGATGTAAAAAGGGCAGGTTGCTGTGTTCTCCAACGTGTATGAATTGCCAAGGTCAGTCTTGCTCAAATGTCCAGTTGAGTACAATAATGGATGACTCCTGTGACTTCAATGAAGAGACCAATGACTAAGCCACATTTGAAAAATTTATGAATATTCAGGAGGAACAGGTAGAAAAAGAAATCGAAGAAGATATGACTGTCGAAGTAGACTTTCAAGAATATGAATCTGATTAAAATATTCAAATAAATCAAAACGATAGTAATCAATATCCATAATCAATAATAATTTTATATCTAGAATTTGACGGATATCGTTCCCCTTAAAGTATCCTAAGATGGTCATGACATTAAGGACCGTTTGCCACTACACTAAACTAGGAACTAGATTTCTGCTTCGGGACCGGATGGTAGTTTCATCTGGACGGTTATCAAGAATGCAACCAACAATACACCGATCACCCTGTCCACTGGCGTCAATACGGGGGGGGGGGTTATGGGGGAATCACCCCCCACCCATCCCCTTCCAGAAAGATACTGACTCCTAACCAAAAGTCATACATCAAATATTATCATGTAAACTGTCATAATTCGGGAAAATAAATCTCCGATCTGCGGCCGTGGACTGGCGGAGATCCATATTGAGAGTAAACCAATTGCTCGTCCGAACGTCCATCGCACGTGGTACTCGAAACCTGGATCCCCACGTACATTCATCGAATAAAATCGGAAGTAAAACTTGTAAGCTATAGAAAGATTTACAACTTTTGTGTTCACAGAACAGCTATTATGAAATATTCGGATCTACTTATTTTCCGAAATTCAACAATTGCTTGTTCAACAATATCGTACTGTCAGATTGCGTTAACGAATTCTGATATAAGATTCCTATTTCTACTGGTCTAAAGGTGCGTACAAGCATGTTCCGAACATCGTACCGCTCCACGTCGCGTACCCATGATACTAAAATTACAAGGTAAACCCACGCGCATATCAATCTTCTGTCTCTCTCAGACCTGAGACGTCACGAAGAGACCTATTTCAAATTTTTCGGCCGTTGATGGGTTTTTCATTGAATAAGTTCAATTAAATGATATGATACCCCGTTCTTTTTTTACCTCAGCTTAGGTACTTTTTGTTTCAACATTTATTGTATTATTTTAGTTCTCTTTTTCATAAGAATATATAATTAATTGTGAAGTAAAAGATTTTTGGTGAATTTAGATTGTGTGTTAGAATGTTTTTTCTTGAATTGTGCTGGTTTTTGGTTAGTTTACCCATATTACAAATTATGGTTTGTTGTGTAGTGGCAGATGCCTCTAGCAACAATAAAATAACACAAATATAATTACAAACTACCCATTAGGCATAAGGTGAACAATAACTGTGCGAATATAATTTGTCTCTGAATGTTCACACTAGCCGCACAATCATATCAGCAATAAGACCAGATTTGAAAAAGTACATTGACCAGGAAATTTTGCCCTTGAACAGTTCTAGATTTATTATAGTACATATTACTTCTTTTCTTTCCAACTGATTCAAAATGCATTTTACCACATAACATAACAATTATATTCGACGAAATTGATTTGATGGTTTGTTGAATTTTAGCACGAATATTTGAGTGTCACTTTTGCAATTGGATACAAGTTAGATTTCATTTTGATCGGATATGATAGTTTCGGTATTATTCTGAATATAAACGTTGAATTCAAGCCATAATTTGGCAGATATTATCTGTCCATCTAAGAAATAACGTTTGAAAATGAGCGCTATATCTTTACTAGGTCTCATCGTGACGTCATGCGCGAAAAGGTTCAAAACTCGTTGGTCAAATGATCTTATCTGGGTTGTTGTAGTATCATGTCGCGTACCCAAGTGTGGATGACGGGGTGCAACAGCGTATCGCAACTCGTCGCGATCACGGTGTAGATATTGGGGAACTTTGGTTGATCGCGTCGGTGTACCCGACGATGTTCGGTAAGCTATTCGGAGCATGTTTGTACGCACCTTTTTATGGCAGGCATTGCAACATTCGAATATTATCAGTTGAATAGTCTAAGATTCGAACCTACATCGACGTTCATCGAGCTGATAATAGAAAAAAGCCTATTTCATAATGAATTTCCCATGTTAGGAAACCCATTAAAAATAGGTTGCCTAAAAAATCCTGGACAGAATATTTTCAATTATTTCTGAAAAATGATTTTTCATGACATTTTACAACATCATGATAATAAGAAAATTTCATACTGGACTTATAGTATGAATTATGTAGGAGTTATGGAGATATAGGGTTGCCTATTATTTACCTGAACAAAGTATTGGGTTGCCATGTTTGAACAGGTATGTCGAAATCAGTTACTTGTACCTGTGTGATAATAGAATCCCAATATTGTGTTCATTTATTTAATAGAAAAAAAATGTATATCAGCACAAGCGCTGTTTTATTGTGAACACGTTGATATAGGATTGCCTGCAGAAAAATTGGTCCTAATAGGTGTTACCCAGTTTTGAAGATGAAATTTTGACGCGCCAGGAAATGAGTGATAGAGAGGACCGAGGTAAGAATACTGTGTAATAATAAAGCGCGGTTTACATTGGTAGAGTATATGGTAGACTGGAGTGGTCTAGTACTTACTATCCTCCTAATAGCACAATGTAGACAGGTCGTGCTGGTAACAGTGGGGTACTAAAGATAGTAAGCGGTAGAGTAGAGTGGATAGCACATATGGAATAGTACACTCGAATATCCCATCCTCACCTCCAAAATTCATTATAAAATAGGTTTCATTCATGTAGGTTTGGATCTTCTTCTATAAATATTGAATAAATGGTTGAACTCACTGTCTTGTTGTCTATATTCAATAATGAACTTGAAGACTTCACTGGAATCTCCTGATCTATGTTGCCACTTCAATTTCACCGATCTGCTTTCTATCATGATAGCCTCAAGATTCTGCGGACTCATTGGTGGTTCCTGAACGAGAAGTTGAACTAGTTGCTGATCTTTCCCAAACATATTGGTAGCTTGACAGAAATAAGCACCATTGTCGGTCGCATCTGCATTGAGTATTTGTAATTCAGCTGATACACCATCAGGAGTTACATCTTGCTTTATATTCAACCTAGGGATGAAATGAGATAATTTCAATATTTTATTTGCCGATTCATTGTCCTTTTGAAGAATACAACATGAGTAATCACAGTCGAGTCGAAAGTGTCTTTGATTGATGAATCTTTGCGATGTAATCCAAATAGTCTCATGTTATTCTCATGAATACCTACGATATAACTTTTTTCTAAAATGGAGGAATCTCTTTGAACAATGATGGTATGATGTAATTGGATTTGGTAGTCATTTATTGTTCATTAGATAAGAATTTTTTAATACTTCGAGCCAATGACAATAATTTTAGGAAAAAGAAAAAATGAAAAAACAAAAATTTTTTTGCTTTCATGGAAGCTATACATACCAAAAGCAATATTAAATGAAAACAGGTTTTGTCACTGAGATAAGAGAAAGACCGGATTCGACCTCATTCGGCATTGTCAGTACCTATTCCGTATTTCTCAGAGACCCAATTTTCATGAAAAACTTTAACCTTCAACTAGCACCTAAGTAACTCAAAAGGCTATTACTAGTAAGTTTGAAGGTAGAAATTTTTTATGAAGATTTTGTCAATCAGAGATATGGGATAGGTACTGACTAAGCATAATAAGGCTGAAATCTGATTTCATAATTCCAATGCGCCTGATGAAAGTAGGTTCTGTGAAATGAAGATGGCAATATTCATTTCGATGATTACTGTTTCAAATTTTTCATGTTTCAAAAACTTTTTGGAATGTCTTCATTAGGGCAAAACTTTTTCTGTTTTCCATTTTTACTTCACCTTAAAATTCGTAGAATAAGTTCATGAAATATTTATTAACAGAAATTCAATGTGCACAAAATGCTTTGGAAATTGTGTCCTTGAAAGGCTAACCAAAAACTTCTGAGATATTCTTTTCGTGACATCGCAGGTACATCCTGATAATAGACTGTCCAATAAAAGTTCTATTAATATATAAAGAACACATCGCAGTGTATGTTCAATCTCTCGAAATCTCTTAATTTTAATATCTCGGAGATGTGTTGATGTATTTTTGCCCGTTAGAAAAAACCTGACAGTAGTGGCGCACAACTTTTGCCATAAGAGAAAATAGCTTACAACGTGAAAAAGAAACCATAGACAGGGACAGGAAGACCAACACTAGATGTTCCCCTGTAGAGTATAATTGAAGCCACCAGGATAATTTTATTATACTGATTCAAATTACAGATCATCTATTCACTAATAACATTACTGAGAATCAGAATGGAATTACTGTTGTGGTTGTTTTCTAGGTGAAATGAATGTGGGGAAATGAGTGCAAAAAGAAACAATTCATTTCATAAAAAGCTGGTGTTTTATCGCCTAAATATGCCTGACGAGCCAGAAAATCACTATAACCGATTGATCAAAGAATTTCGCTCGTACACAAAAAATGTCAGTACTAGCTCGGTCTAGAATACCAACGTTTATTCTTGAGTATCCTCAACTGAAAGACCTCTCTTAACAAATGCGGGGAATATTAGGGTATTTTTGAAACGTAAATAAATTCAAAATTGTAATTTTTGAAATGAATACCATTTTCAATATATTCATAAGCTCATAGACCTTCATCATTAGGCTGCAGAAATAAAATTAGATTTTTTCACGAGAATAGAGATATCCCATATCCCTCAGAGACAAACTCTTCATAAAAAAATTGTATTGTTCAAGCAACTATATAGTTTGCTTAAACTATATAGTTGCTTATCCTGAGTAAAAATACAAGTGGCGACATATAGAAGAGTTGAAAGAGAAGTTAAGTTCCCCATCTCCAGTCACATGCTTAAAAGAACTGCGTACACCCTCTTTCACTCCGTGAGATTGGAGCAGAGGCCCTGAATCAGGCCCCCATGTAAGTTATTTTTAGAAAATATATTCAGGTTTCAGCCTAATTGAGCATCATCAGTATCCTCTATTTCTCAGGGACAAAATCTTCATGAAAAACTTCAACTTTGGAAGGAACTACTTTAAGCCTCCTGAGTCAAAAATACAATTGGAGACGTCTAGTAGCGTCAAAAGATAAATTCCATGTCTCCAGTGACATGCTTGAAAGAACTGCGTACATCCTCTTTCGCTAGGTCAGATTTTAGCAATGGCCCTGAATGAGGGCTCACATGCAACTTAATTTTTAGTTTCAGACTCATTTGGCATCAACAGTATCTGATATCCCTCAAAGTGGAAAAACTTCAAGTTTGGCTGCAACTAGTTTAACCCTTCTATGAGTAAAAAAATACAAATGGCGACATCTTGTAGCGTCAAAAGAGAAATACCACATCTCTAGTCACAGGCTTAAAAGAACATCCTTTCAGTGAGCAAATCTGATTTCATTTATCTAGCATCATGATAAAAGATCTGTGAGTCTCTGAATTGAAAATGGTTTTCACTTCGATTACAATGATTACTATTTTTCTATGTTTCGGTATAGGCAAAGAATTTTTTGTTTTTCCATTTGTTCTTTTTCTTAATATTAGGTTACCTACTAGATTTGTTCTTTCGCGATCGAAATTTGTAAAATATCTCTATTTTCGTTCATATTTGTATTGAAAGTGAACTAGACTGAGGTAATATTTATAATTCACCTGTAGTTGGTGCCAGGATTTATTTCTTTCGTTCCACCTCGTAACCAAGTAACACTTATCGGCTTGTCACCGTTGACGTCACAATGAAGAATAGCCTTGTCCCCTTTTTTGACAGTAACTTGCCTTGAAGGAACAGCAAAATAAGGTGAAGCTGCAACAGAAGTGAAATAAAATTATTGTTTTGGGTGATTTATTAACCAACATACAGTTCACTCTCAACTGAATCACTTTTCCGATGCCAGATCCTATTCCATTCTCTGCTTGGCACAAGTAGAAACCTTCTCTATCTTCTTTTACATGTTGCAGAAGCAGAGTTCCGTTTCCCAACAGTTTTGTGTACGTGTGATCTCGAACTTCTTCATAATTGCCTGATTTGCTAGCTAAGCGAATTGAGCATATGAGATCATTCGGTTTGTCATAGTTTTGGAATCATACCATGCAAGATCAGATTTTATTATCAAAATTAGACGAGGTAATTAGACTGTCGTAAAAATTCGTCTCCAATAAACCATTGACAACCACAAGGCGACAGTAATTTCAACAAAAAATGCGTTTGGAATGGAAAAGTTATAGTCTATTTTG
Source organism: Hippodamia convergens (assembly GCA_038502775.1). NCBI lineage: Eukaryota > Metazoa > Arthropoda > Insecta > Coleoptera > Coccinellidae > Hippodamia > Hippodamia convergens. The sequence goes on from CM076608.1 coordinate 89,545,053, forward strand.
ACTGATTCCATAAGACTTTTTTCAAAAACCAGAGTCATTGAAAAAATTTCAACAGACCTGCTTTCTTCCAAGTTACCGTCGGAGTGGGAACTCCTTGGGCTTGACAGTGTAGGGCCACATTACGCTTCCTTTCTACACTCACGTCAACAGGTTCAACCAACCACCTTGGAGGCACTGAAACACAGGTGTATTTTATAAGACGTTGAAACAACTTCGAATTGAGTTGATGGTTTTGTTGCTTCGTTGCTTCAACGTTGAATGATATTGGAGTTGTCGTTTTGTAACATTGAATGTTCATTTCGATTGATATTTCAGTTTACATGCCGATGAGAAATCAATGTTGGGTTTGAAATATTACCATCCTACGAAGATCGTAGAGGAATCACATTGTAAGATTTTGTGCCGACACACAATAAGATTATTCAGTATGTGTAACTCAAAAGACCCCGCTCAGAATCCAATGAAATTGTAAATCTGATGAATTTCTGATTGTATCGAACTCTTTTTTATTTGGAACAAACTTTCATGATAACACTGTAATATACAGATGAAAACATATACCAGATTTCTGGGGATAAGTGATGACATACTGGCTTTATAATCGATTACTACCTGCTGACAGGATTCGGGGGAAGAAAACACGTAAATTTTCTATGCAAAATTGAAAACATGATTTTATCTGTATAATGAATTTAAAGGCACAAATTAAATCTCATGAGACATTCTTGAATGTATAGTTTCATACCCAATCGATTCTCATCTGCTTTGCAGACTATAGTGAAGGATTTGAATGTAGTTGCCTGAAACGAATGTTCAACGAAGCAGCTACGATATGAAGACAAAACACTTTTCTTGAAACACAGAACTTTTGCATTGGTGCCGTGGGTGTAACACTGAAACCTCACTCTACACATTTTGTTGGATAGGTTATGGCTAACTTTATTGCTGCAAAAGCTATTGTGAGAAACAATTATCAAATTACATCCGATATTGTGGCGGTTGTGATCATTTCAAGCGGCAGACATTTCGACTTTAAGAAATTGGAAAGAATTCAGAATATTATCAGCTCATTCTCCTCTGATCTGGCGAAAAGTTTTTTCTACTGTCTAAAAATTTTACATTAACTTGAATATTTTGAATAGATAAGATGGCAATTATATTAAAACGGAAATTTCAAAATATAACAACTATAATACTTTTTTTAAATTTTGGTTTAAGTTTATACTAGAGCTTTTTTCATAGAAAATTGTAGATAATACTTCGTTGAAATAAAAGGTCTGTCAGAGGATTTCCTTAGTAATTTGTCGATGAGTATAAAACTGAGGAGCTTGAGGATGAATATTTAAGAATAGGGTCATAAATTAATGAAAAAGACTTTACTCATGTTGAACTCAGTTTATCTAGAAAAGAGCTGATATCTAATGAATTTTTCTCAAGATCTTAAGATATACTATCTAATACATCATCAGCATGCAGAGTGATGGATCACTCAGCTACCTAAGAAGTTAAAAAGAAAAAAAGTTGAAGAAAACAAAAAGAGGGTGCAACAGTACCTTGACCTTGGGGTCCAGTGGACGCATGTGCCAAAGCAACTGAAACTGGTGTCAGGAGAGATCTATTAGGGAAGGAAGGAGAAAGAGGGGTATGTTACCTTTGACCTGCAGCTTTGCGGTGTACCTGACCTCAGCGGCAGGGTTGCTGGCTACACAAGTAAAGTCCCCAGAATGGCGAGAACCGAGACTAGAAATGCTGAGGAGACTAGAATAGGGATCAAGGGCTGAAACGTTTACTCCCAACGATGGAGTCAATGGTTGGCCGTCCTTGAGCCAGGAGACCACTAGTGGCGGGTCCCCAGAACTCACGCCACAAACAGTTCGGGTGCGCATGCCTTCAGACAGCCCATCTTGGAAGGAAAAAGGCTCAATAATAGGAGGAACTGAGAGAAAAAAGAAACAAACATCAGAAAGAGAAAGGGAAGATCAAAAGTGCCAAAAGGCACAACCAATTACCGTTGACTAATAATTGTTGCATATGAGATACCTCTGCTGCAGTGTTCCTTACAATGCAGGAATAATTTCCATTATGATCTGGTGTAAGGCTCTCGATAACTAAAATGCTAGTAAATGGATCCACCTGGGTTACTGACATTGCATGACTTGGCTGCACCATATGTCCGTCTTTATGCCAGGATATTGTTAAAGGAAGATCTCCTTTTGTTACGGAGCAAGTAAGACTTGCTCTGTCGCCTACATGGAGTGTCTCTTCTGTGTAGAAAGGGCTAACCTTAGGAGGAACTGTAATGAAATTTCAATGAAAAATGCGAACGATTTCTCGTCATGATTCCCTAAATTTCAGTAGGTTTTCTCTTTTAACGATCATACAATACATGCAGATCAACCGGTGCATCCATTGAGTCTCTGACAAAAAATGGAAAACCATTGTTTCGTTGAAATATATAAAAAATAATATTGTCCGCAGTGACGATTATTTTTGAAGGTGAGTATTTTCGTCCATTTTTCATTTGCACACTCTTTTCGTATGCTGTAGTCACTTCGATATGCCACGGCGATAAAATGGTTGGATTGTTTTCGTAATTGATTCATATTGAATATTTTCTGAAAAAGTATTCACCAAGGACAAAACACTATCCATTTGACGTGCATTCAAAGCTAGGGAAAGTTGTAGGCGTTCAAACCAACCAAAAAATTTTTCCGCCTGCTTTCCAGCCTCGAGTACCACTATCACATTCATACTATCAAGTGAATCGTGGCTATTACTCTAAAAAACCCTCCAACCTCACTATTCGCACCATATCAAACAGGTTAGACTGTTGCAAAAATTGGCCCTTCGCACTCTGAGTATAACGAACAAACGAAAGTAGCTCTTTTCAACGTACTTTTCCATTAACAATTTTAAAATGTAGCTCATAACAACTAAGCGCACTGAAAATGTTTTTCAGATCAGACGATTAATTTGACATCATTGATTTGTTCATCCCGAGAATCATTTCAGTAGAATTCATAAATAAAAAAGTATATTGTATATTCTAAAACAAATTGCAGACCGGGCTCCTATACGAATGAGCTTCGTCGCTCGTATTGGAAAGCATGAGTATTGGAAATGCCTTCTGCAACGAGTATTAGACGATATTTTCTCTGTTTTAGTCAACTTTTGTGAAATACTCTCCAAATTCGTTGAAAAATTCGGATTATGCATCCTAGTAACTTTGATATTTTATCTTTTGGCAGTTGGTGTGACTGTCACGAAAATTGACAGATTACGGTATTTGAATTTACGTGTGTTGTATATTGATAAGATCGGAGTCAGAGTTGACAGCCACACTGAAAATAATACTGAAAACGATGCTGTAATGAGTTCATTACAGCACCACTTTTAGTACTGTAATTAACTCATTACGACTCTGAAATAGAGTGAATTCATTATGACATTACTGATTTACATTTTTCAATGAATTTTCATTTGATCAATTTTTAAATTATTTATTTATTCTATCTACTGACCGTCTTCACAGCATTATTTATGTTAGATCATCATTATCTTCTTTTTCAGATTCATAAATATCATCTGTGAAGTATTAATATACACATAAAAATTGTAGGGAGGCACTGACCTGAATTTATATTTTATATTCTAAGACTAAATCTGTTGTGATGACGTTTGTCCGATGAATTTGAACGAATAGTTCATAAAGTCATTCCCTGAGACTTGCAATTTCCAGAAATCTACGCTCATAGTTACGAGTGTATACGTTCATCGAACGAGAATTTTGACACCGCGTTAGTGACACCCTGAGCGTTCGTTCAAAATCATCGATTAAACGTTCGTTCGACAACGAGTAGTTTTTTTTTTCATACGCTCGTTGAGAAGGCACATATTCTGAAGTTTCTGTTGTATTATTCATAAGGTAATTTATGGAACATTGTGAATCATTCAAAAATGAATTTTGATAATCTTGCGTTACAGAATATGAATAATATTTTGTATGAAGCCAAAATGTTCGAGCAAGAAGGTCGCGAAAGACACTTATATGACAAATTCAGGCAAATTCCATTTAATAAAAACAATTTTTTTTTAAATTAATATTTTAAAATTTTTACACATGAATAACCGCATTTATCTAATAACTGATGAAATATGAAATGAACTAAACAAAACTCAGCTGACATCTAAGATTATGAAATAATTTTTCTGAAACAAATTTTTTTTTGCTTGAATATTCCGTTCCATAATTGATATTTTTTTTTTCGTCATCGTTTTCGCAAGCGGTAGGTTTATAATTTCTTCATTTTGCCCCACATATTTCTACTCTAGTTCTTCTTGAGTTAAAGCCATCTCCGTTTCTTTGAGTATTAGATATATCTTTTTTAGGAGGCTCATTGATCGTCTTTTGATTCTATTATTTTTTCGTGTAACTGAATTTCTGAAACCTGATATTCTACCATTTCGAATGAGCCCCTAATGGCAGTCTCCCCGATTATTCTTGAAATTCTATCGACTGATTCTGTGAATTGCCCCCGGTTTCCAAGATTTAACTAATAATTTTTCAGTTTTAGGTCTCGATTGAATGTCATGCAATCTCAAAAAAATATTCATTGGGATTATCAAAAATATAACTAGGTACATGCAGCATAGATCTATTTTATATACCTTTTTCCACTCTTTTTTTCGATAGAACTGCTATTCAAAATGTAATTGTGTTTGATTGGAACTGAATTATCAGAAGCAGCGCCTGGAGAGTGCGCAGCGGGCTGCGACGAGGATCCCTTTTGGAAGAATTCGCCCTTCTTATGAAGATAGACTTGAAATTTTCAACTTGGACTTGTTTAGTGATCGTAGGATGATCGTCCTGATCTTATAGTGACCTATCTGATTCTGCATGGTTTTATTGGTGGCAATCTAGACAATATCTTTACACTGAATAAAAATCACCTTTATGGCCATCAATTCAAACTCTACCATGAAGTGTTCCGAACTCGTGCGAGACAGTTTTTTCTTCCGAATCGCGTGTTCGCGAAGTGGAACTCACTTAAAGACAGTGTTGTGTGCTCTGAGAGTATAAACTCTTTTAAAACCAATTAGACGAATTGTACTTTTATGAATTTTTGTTTTTTTTTTCTGTTGTATTATCCTCTGATGTGTTTTTTCTTTTCTCTTTGCATGAGATTTATAGGCTACGGCCTGTTTCGTTTGCAATATTAATAATAATTATAGACCGGATAATATCAAAATTTCATTACTATTACGAGATCCATATACGCATAAACTCCCATACCGCTAGCATTGGCCCGTTTATCTGCATTCATTCGAAGCAGCGATCACGTGGTACACTTGTCCCGAGCAATTCACTGCGCACAGTGGCGTAACTGAGCGTGGGCGACGTGGGCGACCGCCCACGGCCTAGCGCTCTTAAGGGCCTCGCGGCCCTATGATCCCGTTTCCCTCTTGGATAAATCATTTTATTTACAGATGAATCTATATGAAGACTTGTTTCTTTGTTGACGGCGATTTCTATTTCAAACCTCTCAGCTCACTCATCAATTTTCTATAGCGCAATATATTTGCAGAAATTCACACAAACCTAAATCGTGCAAGGAATACCTATCAGTTTACTCTGATCGCCACCTGAAGGTGACAAGAGCGTATCTCCACCGCCCTAAATCAGTAAGAATATTCGACTATGAAAGCAGCGATGAACCTGTACAGGGTATCCTGAATTGCTTGTTTTTGACTGTTTTTGGTACTTCTAGTCTAGACAGGGAAAACTTTTGAAAGGAGTCCTAGGCTCGATTTTCGCGAAAACACCATAAATAGAAACCGTTTCGCGATATTTTAATTTTTTTAGGATATAACATTTTTATTTATGAAAATATTTGACAACGATTAAAATTTTTATAGACTATTATTACAGGAAATAATACACTATATTAATTTTTTGTCTCATCTACTAAGAGTGTAAAAAATCCTGCTTTCTTTTAAGAACGAATGCATTTTTTCATATTATATCATAAAAAATTTAGAGATGAAAATTAAAAAACGACTCTTAGTACCAGTAAAAAACTGCTAGTGAAAAGTTTCAATCGTTTTCAGATATTTTGGAAAAAATAAAGATATGGCACATCGTCGAAATCGATAAAAAATCAAAATTATGTTATATCTTAGAAACAAATAAAGATATGGTGAAACGGTTTCCACTACTGGTGTTTTCACGGAAATCGAGCCCAATGTTTTTACCTATTTAGTACCAGAAACGGACAAAATCAAGCAATTCGGAATACCCTGTTTAAAAGAAAAGGAAAGTTCTTTGTCTTCACGGAGGCCACATCGAGAACATTTTAGAAACATAGATGAATTCAAAATAGTAATCATCGAAATGAATACCATTTTCAATTCCCAGGCTCAGAGATCTTTTATCATGAGGTTGGAGAAATGATATAAGATGCTAGTTTCTCAAAGTGATGGAAACGCCCAATTATTTTTGTGACTGTGAAGCTAGATGTTTTTAAGATTACTATTTTGAATTCATCTATGTTTCAAAAATGTTCTCGATGTGGCGTCCGTGAAGGCAAAGAATTTTCTTTTTCTTAAAAACATCTGGCTTCACAGTCACAAAAAGAATTGGGCGTTTCCATCACTTTGAGAAACTAGCAAGCGGGCCCTGAATAGAGCCACTGCTAAAATCTCATTCAGTGAAAGAGGAAGTACAGATTTCTTTTTTTGCATTCGATTGGAGATGTGAAACTTCATTTTGACGCAATTGGATGTCACCACCTTATTACTTTGTAATATTTTACTCATTACTTCACAACCAATTGCTTCAAATTCCGAAGTTTTTTATGAAGATTTTGTCCTGAGATGTGCGGGATACTGATGAGGCCCAACAAGGCCGAAACCGGTATATCTCTCATCTCAGTGACAAAATCTAATATCATTTCTCCAACCTCATGATGAAAGATCTCTGAGCCTGGGAATTGAAAATGGTATTCATTTCGATGATTACTATTTTGAATTCATCTATGTTTCAAAAACCCTGTTTAAATGTACAGTCTTCATTGAAGACCGAAAGACAGCTTCTTCAATATATAGCAAAAAACAGCATGCAAGAAGTTTATCCAAACAGATCCCAGCTGAACTATGATGGCATAATTAAGCAGTTAATTGAGGCTAGAATCCGACAATTTTTATTTGATTTCTACTTCATAATTCGTCACATATATTTTATTAAATGTAAGACAATTTCGATTGTTTCTTATGAAAACCTTTTTTCTTCAAGGGGCCTCGCAAATTTTATCTCGCCCACATATAATTGAGGTCTTGTTACGCCACTGACTGCGCATGAGCGAAAACTTAACCTCAAATATTTCCAAATAGTTATACCTATTCACTTGTCAAATATATTTCACAAATGTAAAAACCTAAACTCACTTTTCCTCTATTTGTCAAATTCTGAATTTGCGCATGCGCAGAGCGTTGAATGGGCCAAGGGACACGTTAACAGTAAATGTTGTTCGAAGAATTTTGCCATGATGCCAAGTTCATCATTAGTTCGAAATAAACGTATACGTTCCATCGAACGAGTGATCTTGAGAATTGCCACCCCGTTTGGTTGAACTGATCGCCAATGTTTTCCAGCGGATTTCAATCGTATTTTTGTCACTGCAGATAATACCGATACCAGCATTATCTGTTAATAAGTGAAGATGATTGTGAATGAATATGCAAAGTTCACTTTAAGCTTGCAGGAGAGTTCAAAACTGTAAACAAAAAAGAAATATGCTTCAAATTCGTTGAAAACTCAAAAGTATTATTTACTCATGTGAGGTCTATGGAAAGTTCAATCTCCTCTTAGAAGCGATAAAATCATGTATCTGAAACCATTCGTCAAACTATTGTCTCCCCTAAAATTCGAAACAAGTGTTATGTAGTTGTTACCTTTTTCTTAACATGTAGAAAAAACATTTTTTTGTGAAAATTTGAGTTTTCTCATGAATTTATCGAAACAAAATAAGAAACATTTTGAGGATTTAATTAGATAGAGGATATACTTGATTACTCTAGAGATCTCCTATCAAAAGTTATAAGTAAAAATAAAAAAATTAAGCATTTCGTCTACTCCAGTTCTCAAATTATGAAATGAAGTGACTAAAAGGGATTCTTTGTTCATCACTCGATAGAGCTGAGAAAACTATCGATCAATCATATTTAATGTAGTTGAGATTATTAAATATAAATTGTTATCGATAAAAAGTGTGAATTAGGATGTCGAAAGGTTCTACTGCATCAGAGATACAAACATCGATAGTGAAAAAGGCGAACCCTCATTACAACGAATAATTCATTTTGTCACAAATCTTCACATTATAATATTTGGAAATCTGCAGAAAATTACATTTGTCCAGAATTTGACGAGATTCTTCACCTACCTCTTATAGTCTTCGTATTTACTAATATGTATTCAATTCTGGCTTCATAGCCATAGATATAGACAACTCATGTCCGTGGCTATAAATTTTACTGATTCAAATCAAATCAAATCAAATCAAATTTATTTAACAAATCATTACAGAACGGTAGGTAACAATTGATAGTCAATGAAAAAAGAAATAATGAAACCAGCAGAACAGTGAGAAAAATTCATCTTCATATTCACTTTACTTGAATTCGTCTGTCAGGAATTCATCAATTGAGTAGTAGCATTTGGAGGCCAGGAAGTGTTTGAGGCGTTTTCGAAAGCAACTGCAGAATTTTATCTCATCTGGAAGATGATTGTACAATTTGATTGCTAGATAATTTGTGGCTTTCTGTGCTTGTTTTATTCTGTGGTATGGAATACATAGATCATTTCTTTTACGTGTGGCATAATCATGAAATTCTCCACTTGTGATGTATTTGCTCTTGTTTTCGTGAACATGAATCAAACAAGCATAAATAAATTGGGAGTAAAATGTCAGTATCTCATATTTTTTAAAATATTCTCTACAAGAAGTGGTGTTTTTGATCCCTGCGAGCGTTCGTATAGCTCTCTTCTGTTTTAAGAAAACTTCATTAGATTCAGGCGCATCTCCCCAAATTAGTATGCCATAGGATAAAGAGCTATGGAATAGTGCAAAGTAGATATCCCTCAGGACAACCTCGCATGTTAATCGTTTTAATCTGCTCATGACGAATATAACAGATGATAACTTTTTTGTGAGATTCTCTATTTGGATGTTAAATTTGAAATTGTTCTGGATTTGAATACCTAGGAATTTCGCACTTTCGATGTTATGTAATCCTGATTTAGTTCCTATTTTCAAGATATTTGTTTTTGCTATGTTTAAGCGGAGACTATTTGAGCTGAACCAACTTTCGGCTTTCCTGAGCGAGATCTCTGTTTTTGTGCTTACTAATGTTTTGGATATATTTAAAAAGGAAGTGTCATCTGCGTAGTTACATACATAATCGCAAGGAATGCTATCTGGAAGGTCATTAATGTAAATTATAAAAAGTAATGGTCCTAGGATGGAACCTTGTGGTATTCCTTTTCGAATCTTCATCCAGGAAGTTTTTTTCTCTCCTATCTGCACTAGTTGCTGCCTGTCCTGCAGAAATGATGCGAAAAATTTGAGTGGTGGTCCTCGTATTCCGTAATATTCAAGTTTACTCAAAAGAATCTCGTGGGAAACATTATCGAAAGCTTTGGAGAGGTCGCATAAACTGAGCTCTACCTCGTTACCCTCATCAAGACCTTCTGTTATCTTTTCAATAACTTCAACTAGAGCTGTTATAGTTGATCTCTTTTTTCTGTACCCGTGTTGTTGATCCGTCAGTAGGTTGTTCTTTTCGAAGTATTCCATCAGTCTCGTTCGTATCAGGTCTTCTATTATTTTTGAAATCGTCGGGAGAATTGATATTGGTCTGTAATTATTCGGTGCGCTCTTATCACCCATATGTTTATAAACTGGGACCACTTTCGCCAACTTCATTGAATCTGGGAAAACACCTTCCTCAAAACACATGTTGATTATGAATGTGAGAGGATCGACAATATAATTCATAAGTTGTTTGAATACAAAGGTAGATAACCCATATGCGTCACAAGTGGATTTTCCATGTAAAGATTTTATTATCTTTTTAACTTCATCAGATGTTGTGGGTTTCAAGAAAAACGACTTATAGCTCTTTATTTTCACATTTTTCAGGTAATTTGCCGATTCATTCACATCGATTGTAGATACCGTATTATTTGTTTTTTCGAGGAATTTGAAATATTGCTCAGGATCTAGTTCTATATCATCATGACATTTCTTTCTTAGAGAATTCACAATTACAACAAAACTCTTGACTTCAGATCAGTGCATCTCCCAAACTTCTTCTCATCATAAATTTTAGTATTTTTTTTTTCACACAAGAAAAGTTGGTAATAACTCACCTATAACAGTTACTTCACCGCTGCGCCTTGCACTATGCCCTTGTTTATTTCTTGCCCAACACGTATAAACGCCGCTATCAGCTTTTTTCTCCACCGGATTTATCACGAGTGTTCCATCTGGCAAAACTTTCTGTCTCAAATCGTCAGGTAATTCCCTACCTCCTCTTTCCCAATGGATTTCCTCTATTGGATAACCAGCTACAGGACATTTGAGCTGAAGGACCTCTCCTGACACTGCTGTAACCTTGGGGATGAGACGAATATAAGGCATACCTGCAAGTAAGTGGGTTAATTTTTTCGTAGAGGGTTTTTGTTGTTCATTATGGGTTTATAAATTCCAAGATGACATTAGAGCCATACGCAATATAACAAACTCATTTTTGCAATGGATTGAAATTTAAGATTAATTCGATTAAGTATAAATTGAATTCTCTTGCTGTTCTGTCTTTTTTTTATTTTCAGGTTGGAGTTTTTGTTTGGAAATCCTTCCTCCGAAGAGCCGTTCCGATAATCGTGAGGTCCTTCTATATAGAATATTCAGATACAACAATTTAATTTTATTTTTGTTACGGGGAGACAGGTTTTTTCTCCTGGCTCTAGTGATGATAGTATCGTATGATAGTATAGTATCATACAAAGAATGTTATGGTACCCCGTTCCTTTTTTTACCTCAGCTTAGGTTCTTTTAGTTTCAACATTTACTCTTATTCAAAAGAATATACAGGGTGAGTCGGGAGGAATAGACCAAACTTCAGGTGTGTATTCTGCAGGTCGAAATAATTTGTTTTCAAACTATAGCGTCATATAAAAAACAACATTTTCTACATTAAAATGGTTTCATTTATAGCGATATTTCAATAAATGCTCAAAAATCTTGCGATTAACCTCCAAACACATTCGACTTCGTCTGCGATGGGCTCTTGTTGCTTTTCTTATTGATTCGTGTCTTTCTTTAATAAGCAATGCCGCATTTCTAATGTGTCGAATTAGGGCATCCCGAGTGTTAACTTTTACTTTGTATACCTCGTTCTTGAACCAGCCCCACAAACAATAGTCCAGTGGTGAGAGATCTGGAGATCTTGGAGGCCAACTAATAGGACCACCGCGACCAATCCATCGTCCGTGAAACTCTTGATCTGAATATTGTTTGACCTGACGAGCGAAATGCGCTCCATCGTACTGATAATTCATTTGCATTCGGATGTTCAAAGAACGTCCTCCAGTAATGCTTGTAACTCATATCGCAAAAAAAAATAAGTCAGCACCTATAGCATTTGTGATAAGAAGCGATAAACTAAAAAAAATTATTTATTTGAAATATTCTATTCACCCTATAGTTTGAAAACAAATGAGAATCGGATAACAACATATGAGTTTTTTGAAATTATTTCGCCTTGCAGAATACACAGCTGAAGTTTGGTCCGTTCCTCCCGACTCACCCTGTATATATTATGGGTTTGAGGAAGTGAACATTATGGGTTTGATAGAGGTAGTAAAAGCCGCAGATTTTAAAGCGGTGCACTGGTTCAGGCGCAAATTGTATAAATTCGGTAGGTTTCTCGAATCTTCGACTGATTCATGTATCAACTTCTAAATGTTTGTGATCTTTGAATTAATTAAGAGACGTTTATTCAGATACCGTTTGGTCAAAGCTTCAGAAATAATATAGTTATCTTGTTCTGATGAAGGAAAACCTCTCAACAATGACAGAGCCTCAGATTCTGAAGAACTCACAAGATATTGGAAATTGTCAATGTCTGATGAATGAATATTATTGTGTATGAGAGGGTTTTTTTCTTATAGAAAATTTGGGTTCTGAGAAATAACTCTAAAACACGTTAACTGAAAGATTCGTTTATTTTCTGAGATTCAGGTCACACGTAAAATGAAATGTTTAGATTTACCAATAAATAAATGAGTTACGCGTAGGCGGGTTGACTTGGTTCCACTGAAGAAATTGGGGCATTTGGTTTCTCTCGTCCCCGCACTTAGACGTATCGATATCCATAAGTGTCCCCAGGGCCGGCGTGAGGGATAGTTTGTTACATGTGAATAAAAGTGGTTGAAATATTATTTACATTGAATGATAGCTAGGAAAATTTCGGTCATGAGGTCACAACATCATTGATCAAAATCGAAGAAAAAAACAATGACAACAAAGAACTCTGAGTTCACGGCCGTAGCCACGAATTTTTTTCGAGAGGGGCTAATTTGGGTATATGAACATGTAGGGATGAAATAATTCATGAATGTCGTAAAATTCCACATAGGTGTATTGATATTTTAACATTTTTAGGAGAGGAGGGGGCCTTGAGCCTCTTAGCCTCCCCCTACTATGTCTGAGAATTGCGTTTCAAGATTACGTCTGACATCTAACTTTTTCGGCTAGTGTACGTCTAATTACTTAGTCGAAAATTTTGTCTAATCGGTTCTTCTGAACCCCTTGCCTTACTCTATTTTTTCTGCGAAACCTAGGAACCCTCAAGTTATTACATTCCCATGATTCTCGACTCTTCGAATCGACACCTTCTAACACTCAAGAAACCTGGTATTTAGCGTCAAATGCCTGATCGGTGCACTTGATTTCAGTGACGTAGGTAAAAATTAAAAACTACAATAAACTAACTTAATTCTGAATTAAATCTCGGATTCCACATGAACATGTTAACTTCTGAACACGATTTAGAATAAGAATGTGTTTCTTTACATGTATTGCAGGGAGATCTGGTGATTTCCCTAACTTCTGTCTTCTGCCTTATATTGTCACCCAACATCTGACAATTTTTTATTTGATCTTTGTATGTGTAGATTTTGCACTATTTCTCTCATTGTTGCTTTTGAATGTACGTTGAATCATTAGCCTTGAAAAAGGTAGAAACATCGGTATTTCATACCGGATTTTCATTTCCTCATTCCTCTCGGTTACTTCTCGTACCTCATACTTTGAATAATAGGACACTATACCAGTGATGAACATTAAATTAAGTACCTTCAAATCTACTTATAACTGAAAAAGCAAACTTTTGTAAACCAAGAAGAAACAAGGAAAGGAAGGTCGGGTTCACTAGGGCGATAATTCATTTTGAAAATCTCAAATGGTTAGATTTGATTTTTCAATTTAGGTCTAATATGAAAATTTGCTCGATTGGTCATCACGTCATTGTGGTGTGCGATCTTAATGCCCACTTGCACCGTCAAATATATGTCTGACTTACGTCCAACTCAAATTTTAAGTTAGGTTTGAGACGCCGATTCTCTTGCACCGCAGTTTAAGTGCCACATAAGTTATGACTATTTTGAGCAGCGAATATTCGTGGCTTAAACAAGACTTTAGCCCGTCTCAAATATTCAAACGTCAGAAACGAACTTCAGTTTTGACGTGTTGTTTTTGATTGCTTGAATTTAATAATTATTATGAATAGATTTTTATTAAATGAAATTGATGATCTATATGAGGATGATTTCGACATATTAGATATCATTGACTATGGCTTTCCTAGAAGTCTGGAATTTAATAGGTCCGATCACTACAATGCTATGGACGAATTAGCATTTTTTCGGCGATTTCGGTTGACAAAACACACTACTTTGCAACTGCTGAGATTGATTGAGGACAATTTAGAATTTCCAAATGATATGTAAGTACATTTCTCATTATATCTTATGTATGATAATGTCAGACCTCAAAGAAGGGAGTTACAGCCTTGATAATTTCAGAAATCAGAGTGTATCACCGATGAGTCAACTCCTTACGTGCCTTCGACTCTACGCATCAGCAGGACACTTATTGGCTGTAGCTGATTTGATGATAATCCACGAATCTACAGTATCAAGAATATAGTTGTTCGAGTTTCAGTATTCATGAAAATGCCGCAGACAGAAGCAGAATTGCGTTCCACCCAATTTTACCAAATTGCTGGATTTCCTCATGTTATTGGATCAATTGATTGTACCCATGAAATTATTAATTCTGCAGGTACTATTTACTCTGGTGAATGTGAAAAGTATTACTTCGATGATATTCCACATGTGGAAAATTATGTCATTCAAGTTACAAATAAATTGTTGAAATCAAATCAAATCATTTGCTACAAATAAAAAAATACGTTGTACGGTTGGACTGTCCCTGTTCGTCAGCGGCCCAATGTATATGTCGTTCTGTGAATCAGAATACTGAAAAGGGAAATGCATAGACAAAATATCTTGTTTGTCTATGAATTCGCGTGTTCTTCTTACTTCGCTGTGCTTAGTGCTGATACAAAACCATATGGCCGTATCGCATTTCTATATCAAAACAAACAAATTCACTGATTTATACAGTGTTGCCAGATTTGGCATTGCTTAGCGAGTGCTTAACAAAGTCGTCTCTATTAGATATGCGGTGCAAGATCTGATCCGTTAAGGCGGGGAAAAACATGACTCAAAATTTAAGGGCGCCTTAGATAAGAGTGCCTTAACCAGAAAACGGTGCAAGTGGGCATAAGTATATATCATCATCATCACACAGCTATATGTTCGTCCACTGCTGGACATGAATAGGCCTCCCGTGAAGATTTTCCGCCTCTGCTGCGGAAGGCGTGGTCTCGCGGTCTCCATTCTGTTATTTTTCTAGACCATCTGCCGTCGTTTATTCTGGCTAGGTGACCTTCCCAGTTCCATTTTAGAGCCGATATTCTTGTGATGGCATTTGTTACTTCACTTCTCCTTTTCACCTCTGTGTTTAGAACTCTATCACTCAGGGATAAGCCTAGCATTATTCTTTCCATGTTTCTCTGCGCTACTCTTATTTTGTTTGCGGTGTTCTTTGTTAGAGTCAGTATTTCAGCTCCGTAAGTTAGAATTGGTAGAATACACTGGTCGAAGACTTTTTTCTTAAGACACATGGGAATATCAGATCTTAGGATGTAACTCAATCTTCCAAAGGCTGCCCATGTAAGACCTATCCTTCTGCCAATCTCACAGGTTTGATTATCCCTTCCTAATCGAATCTCGTGGCCTAAGTTTTTGTAGGAGTATACTTGCTCAATGTTTAAGTTGTTCACTGTAAGGTGTTTACTGGCGACTAGATTAGTCATGAACTTTGTTTTGCCTATATTGATCTTCAGCCCAACCCTTGTCGAACACCTCTCCCTATTTAGGAGCTGGGAGTATCTTCATGAAGTCTAATGACAGCATTTGCGTTCTTGTATAATTGCATAATAATATCGACGTAGCGATGGTCGATTCTGCAATCAGCGAGGGTTCTGAGCATATTTTGGTGGACTACTGTGTCAAATGATTTTTCATAGTCTACAAAAACAAGAATTAACGGTTTATTATACTCTATGCATTTTTCAATGAGGATTTTGATTGTATGGAGATGATCATTTGTGCCATAACCCTTACGAAATCCTGCTTGCTCAATAGGTTGGTAGAGATCGAGTTGAGCTGTCAGCCTTTTGGTGATTATCCTCATAAACAGCTTATATATATCTGCGATAGCAAGCTAATTGGTCTGTAGTTTTCTATTTGGGTTATATCTCCCTTCTTGTGCAAGAGTATTATGATGGACTTACTTCATTGATCTGGTGTTATGGAGTTTCTTAAACAGGCGTTGTATAGCTTACACAGTATTTTAAGAAGTTCTGGTCGTCCCAGTTTCATATTTTCGGCGTTAATTTCGTCATCTCCTGCTAATTTCTGTTTTTCATGTCTTTTAAGCAGTTGTTTATTTCATCTTGAGTGATTTCTGGGATGTCTTCTGATCCCTGGTTTTGTATCACGGGAATGCCTACGCCAATTTCTGTTATTGTAGTTTTCTTACACAGTTCCGCATAGAAGTTTCTCACGATTTGCAGGATGTCTTGCTTGTTTGTAGTGGTTTGTCTTTCCTCTTAAGTATATAGTTGTGAGTAATCCGGAGAACCATCTTCTAGGGAAGAGCAACGAAACCAAGAATGACCAGACCTCCATTCCCTTTATTCCCCCAACAACATGGGTTAAGTTTGTTTCATAGGAAGCCTAAGGCACAAAGCAGCAACGAAGGAAAAAGGGAAGTCATGCCGATTCCAGACCAAGCTGACTACACGAACCAGAATATCCTTCATAATTCCAGGACGCGTGTTTAGGTGACTCTAGGTCAGGAGAGCCTAGGAATCGCAGGAGATTGAGCTAGCCAGCAAAAGCTCCGAGTGTTGAGAAATTGAAAGAAAGGCGGGGTGGGTTACTATGACCCTATGGAATAATGACTCCTTGAGTCCTTGGGGAATTCTCATGGAATTCTCTTAGCATCATATGCAAGCCAGCACCGCTAACTAACAGGAGTGACTTTCGCTGACTATGAATTCCCCCTGAGAATAAAACAGTCCAGGGGCCGGACCAAACCTGCAAGTTAGCTCCATCCAGAGTAGTAGGACTTTATTGTAAATATTCGGATGGAAAGACCCAATGAATAATATTAGTACCTACTATGCGGATACCGAACTCTCGTAGCACTATTCTCGAAGAACCCAGAGGCATTGGCTCTCTATCCGTAAATTTTATAAGGGAAGAAAGAGAGTCGTCCAAGACTTCCCTGACTAAAACCCCAGTTCCGTAACTAGGAAGAAGAGACATAGGAAACGGGGAGTCAAACAGTAAACTATGATGAACGTCCTATTATTGATTATTTTGTCTGATGTAAATATGTTTCATCAAGGATAAAATACCCGACTCATTACCTTCTTAAGTGTAAATTAGAAAAATGAAGATTGTTTATCATTCAACCGTGTGTACCTCTCTATTTCATAACGATCTGAGTCTACGATCTAGAAAGTTTCCAATCAAACAATCATGAAATTTCGTTCATGTAAAGAGGAGGACCATTTAATTAGTGCCAATAATTGATAACTCTAAAGTTGGCAGAAATTATGAGAATACCATTTTTGTTACTCCCCGACTTTTTTTTTATTCAACTGCTGTTTGATGTTTTGAAGGGCATTCGAATTTCAAAGAACGCAAATCCCTAATTTTTCATATTATACTTAGGGGTCTATATTCACAAGTTTCTAATACAATTACCGCTTTCCAGTCGAGAGCTCGAAACATCAGTGATTGACGTACCGGTGCTTCACGCCCTCGATATGGCATGTACTCGTCGAAGAATCTGAACTAAGAATCTGAATTAACCTTACCTATTTATACATTCAATTTGTAAATATAACTGTTTATATCTATTACTTTTCAATGTCGTAGATTATAAAAGCAAAACTATTGATAATTGAATCAGAACGAAACAAAACTCCTCAAACGATTCTTAAAGTGAATGAGCAAACCGGCATATTTGAATTTGACGTTTCACAGCTGTGATTGCATGAAATCCCGTAAATTCAGTGGGTGATCCAGGGGAAAGGGGAGGATAGCGCGAGTGCGTCACGCACCGCTGTCTGGAATTCTGGAACGGTCAAAATAGAAATGGTGTGCACCCGGTGCTCACCCGGGGCGCTCTTGGCGCACCCCACCCGGTTACTGGAAAGTCCTTAATATGTATTGGTGATTACCCCAACTTCTTTTTAACGTCGCTATTCCCTGTGCTCTTTAAGAGTGATGGTTTGGATAGCAAATTCACTCCTCGAAAGCCTTGCTCCTTTTTTTTCACTGACGGTACGCGTGATACCTCTTGTTTGTGAAACCAATAAATAAGAATGAATGAATAATTTCCACCGGAGAACTACACCATTTCCAAATGTAATTCAGAAACCGTCAATTGTGTTTCAGATTAGTCATTTCAATTTCAAAAAGCGTCAATCGAATTTCAGATCAATCAATATTAATTAAATGTCAGAAAACATCAAATGTAATTCAGATCAGTCAATTGAATTTCAGAATATGTCATATGAAATTCAGAGTAGTCTTTCGTATATCAGAAATCTTAATTTGTAATTGAGAAAATTCGAATATTATTTGAATTTAAGTCAGATTTTGAGTAATATATTACTCATTTTCATAATGGTTATCATATCGTCAATGATATATCACATTCAATCAGGTATGTTTCCATGTATGAATGAAACCAATATAATCTGGTGAAATCTCTTGGTGCTGGCTCTTTCATTTCCTCAACAATGGATTTTAGTAAAAATATGCTGAACCTTCTCAATCGATTCCTCACCTAACACCGTAGCTTCAGGAAAGCCTAAAGAAAATTAGCCAAATTGAGTGACGACGCTCAATGTGTTAATTGGAGATGCAATTGACAACAGAGTCTGCAGCTGGTGTATTAGTCATGGAGAGACTTGAGGTTCATTCACAGCGCTTTCAGCAAATGAATGGGTTGAGGGTTTGTTGCAACTTGAGAACTTGAGAAACCAGATATGAGAAACCAGTTATCACATTCAGTAATCGTCTGTGATAATGCTGCATGCCATTCGAAATTGTAGACCGTAATCATCCAAACAGTAGCAGTACTGCTGCGGATGAGCCCTTATTCTCCCATGCTCAATCCAATTGAGATTTTATGGTCGAAAATAAGACCTTACGTAAAAACAAACCTCAGAATTCCAAACAGTCTGCCACCAGGGATTATTGAAAAAAGACTAACATACCTGGAAAATATTATTGACCGAGCTAAGATGCAATTGCGATGGCAGACGTATCTGTATGGCTTAAAATTTTTTCAGTTTTGTGTTAAAGACTATATGTTTCACGTGACAATTAAAGTTTATTTATTATCATTGTTTTATTTCTGAATCACCTACAATTGATATTATCTGAAATGCAATCTGGTATCAATGTGCGTATGAAATTAATTTCAAATTGCCATTTCTGAAATATTATTGACCATATTTATCTCAAATTCAATTGAAGTTATTATCCGAATTATATTTGATGTTTTCTGAAATGCAATTGATTATTTCGGAAATTCAAATGACTAATCTGAAAAACGTTTGATATTTTCTGAAATTCAATTGACAAATCTGAATTTCATATGACATATTCTGAAATTCAAATGACTAATCTGAATTGCATTAGATGTTATCTGAAATACAATTGTTTATTGTTTATTGTTTATTGTTTATTGTTACAGCGAACGTACAACAATATTTTGACCCATCAAATTTACATGGGGAGTCATAATAAGGCTAATCTGAAATACAAGTGATGTTTTCTGAATGTCAATTGACAATTTCTAAATTACAATTGGAAATGGTGTAGTATAACAACACAAGGACAAAATTCTTCTGAAAATACGATGAACTCACAATTTTTACTGGAATAATCCCCAGTAGAGTTTTCACCGTTGTAACAATACTGTTTCGTCATCAATTAATCAAATAAACTTACCATAAACATTGAGTCTAGCTGAATGAGAAGTAGTGCCAGCTCTATTCTTTGCTGTGCAAGTGTACTCGCCACCATCTTCCACCATCACGTGACTGATATTTACGTGACTGATAACATCTCCGTGAATAGTGACATATTGTCCGATGACAAATCTGAAATAATGCAAAAATATTAAAAATACTTATTATGCTAAAATAAATCTGATAGTTCACTGGACGTATGTAATTATTTGACAGAATTACGTTTACGTAAAATCATTTCAAAGTGAAAAACTATTTCAAATTCTTCATCAGTCTATGACTAGGAAATAAAACAAAAATTATCCTGAAAAAATTATAACATGATTTTGAAGGTTCCTCAGGTTGTCTGTAGAAGTAATTCCGAAACATCGTTGTGGACTAGGATTGTCTCATATGAATAGGATTCGTTTTCTTTAGAAAAAATAATGATATTGTTTCCAGTCCCTTTCATCTCGTGGCTGTAAAACAGCGTGGTTTGTTGTCATGACTTCAGTTGAAAACGTGCATTCTGCAAATGTCATAAATTTCCACACAATCAGAGAAGGCTCGTGCGTTTGCCCTCTAGGTGTGGGTCGGCCAGATTCATATTAGTAGATTTGGTGAAAAACAATTAGTAGAAAATCCGAACCTACCTCGACCTTCACCGAGCTGATAATAGAATAGAACCTATTTCATAATAAACTTCAGATGTTAGATAATATGAAAAAAATAGGTTGCCTAAAAAAATCCTGGACAGAGTATTTTTAATTATTTTTTCAAAGGTATGTCAAAATGAGATAATTTCACCGGTGTGATAATGGAAAAAAAATTATATCAGCATAAGCGCTGTTTTATTGTGAACATATAGGATTGCCTGCAAAAAACTTGGACCTAATAGGGGTTGCCGAGGTTTGAAGGTTGGATTGTTGTCGCGCTAGGTAATATAAAGGACCGAAAATCGCAGTCGTATCTGAATGTAAACCAGTGCGAATGCTCGGTACGTATGTATACCTACTATGGAGAGAAGAGGTATCCCTACTACCCTCCATAGACCATATTGAAAAAAGTACGGCATTATCAATGTTACCACCTTTCATTTGGGAAATCAATTCGAAATCTACCAAAAGTCTACCGGATTTTGAATGAAATCTACCAAAAATTTATCGTTTTTTTATGTATTTTCCTTATCCGATACTGTATAATGCTATTGAGAGATGATTAAAGTGATCTCAACATGATATGAAGTGCTCCACATGAGTAAGGAATATTGACTCAAATTGCAGAAAAATATATTTTAAATGAGATTTTGTGATGAAAATTCATATTGATGTGATTTCAAGCTGGAAACTAAATTTAATTTTAGCCTGTAGGTCTGCAGCGTATACAGGGTGGTTAAGAAAAATCGAGTTAAAAACGAAATTATATTCCCAGAGAATTCAAGCATTTTAAGGCTATAAATAAAATGTATGGCCTCCACAGGCATCAATAAGAGCTTAACATCTTCTTCGCATACTGCACACGAGGTTGTTGAACATTTCTTGAGGAATTTGGTTCCATAAACGGGGCAGAAGCTCTCTCAGATCATTTAAGGTAGTTGGATGATTATCTTATCTTCTTTGGCTCATATCACATGTATGTTCTATGCAATTCAAATGTGATGGGCGCAAAGGTATTGGTAAATTTGGAATACCAATCTCCTCGCGCGCATTCTCAACTATGACTGCACGGTGCGGTCAACGACTAAGAAGCAATCGAACCAATTTGATTGCATAAATTGCATCAATTTAGCTTCAAAGTTGGGACCCAAAATATGTAGAAGTCTACCTGATTATCATGCATTCACAGGCTGTGATTACACTGCAGCATTTTATAATAAAGGAAAGGTCAAACCATTTAAAATATTCCCGAAAAATGAGACGTATCAAAGTATTTTTGCGTCATTAAATGGTGAAGATGATATTTTGAACCATGAAAAAATTAATACTGTTGAAGAGTTCACAGCACAAATGTATGGCATGAAGCACTGTCGACAGTAAACGATGCGAGAATTCGTATTTTCATGAAAAAGTAGGGCGCAAAAAAAGATAACGAACAATTTCCAAACAAAATTAAAAGCTTTGACTGCAACTCTATACCACCATGTTGTATTTTCCTACAACAAAAAGTTTTACGAACAATATATGTAAATTCCATGTGCCTTAATGCAACAGAATCTGTATGTGCAGAGTTGAACCCTATAAATTACGGTTGGTATTTGAATAGTTATTTGAAATAAACTGGTTTTATAGGAGATCAAACTCCTTTGAAAATACGAGATATAATTAAAATGGAAAATAATAAGGATGAACTTGATGAGACCGATAAATTTGAGAGTGTCCATTCAAGTTCAGATGATTCAGATATGAAATAAAAGATATTGACAGTTTTTTTTTCATTGATATTATTTTTTGTTTTTTTGCAACTCTGTACTAAAATTGATTAATGTTATACAAGATCTTCTGATATTTTTCTTGTTATAGCCTTACCCGAATTTTCGGCAGTCCACATTATACCCATAAGTTAATATTATATTATGGTATTGAATACATTGGACTTTTGTTTGAAATTCAAATGTCAGTTGCTCCAGAATATCGCCGTATTGTTCTCAATATAGCCTATAGAAGGTACCTATGTAGCAGGGGTAACTCTTTGAGTAAAAGTACCGAGCATTTGCAATGTCTTACATTCAGATAAGACTGCGATGTTCGGTCCTTTATTATTACCTGGCGCGTCAACAATGCAACATTCAAACCTCGGCAACCCCTATTAAGTCCAATTTTTTTGCAGGCAACCTTATATCAACGTGTTCACAATAAAACAGCGCTTATGCTGATATAATTTTTTTCCTATTATCACACCGGTGAAATTATCTCATTTCGACATACCTTTGAAAAAATAATTAAAAATACTCTGTCCAGGATATTTTTAGGCAACCTATTTTTTATATATTATCTAACATCTGAAGTTTATTATGAAATAAGTTCTATTCTATTATCAGCTCGGTGAAGGTCGAGGTAGGTTCGGATCTTAGACTAAATGAACATTCCGAAAGATTCGAAAAAAACACATTTACCGATTTAGTTAGTCGTATCTTGCAAAACTAAATTCAACTTCAATAGTGCTTGAGAAGCAATGGTTTTTATTCGCGATTGTGAACCGTTAATTTCCCTTGCCATCACAACCACCCTGCCATCAGTTTGTCCTACTAATGTGGACGTAATATAAAGAATTATTGAAATTCTCTAACAAGAGATTGAGAATACCATTCGCGATTCGGTATCTACTGACGTCGAATAAACCGTTCTGAAATTTTACAGCTTCGAACAAAGCAGAAAATTACTGACATTTGGGTAAAATATTCAATATCCCGTCTATTTCCCGGGAAACTCTTTTTTTCGTCATGAAATTTTTCTCTTAAAATTTTGATCACCGAATCAATTGCATCGCTTTGTATTATTTTTGATAACCACAAAATATGAAGGACACGAAAAGGATCAATAAAATTTTTGAAATATTCCTCTAACGTCGCGGCGAATTCAGCGGCCTCCTTGATTGTCGGAATCAACACTTTCATCGCTTCCCGCTCTTGTAGTGGAAAATGATCATGTTCAACAAATGGTTCTTCCTTCTACGATTTTTCCTAACTTTATCTGTGAAACTGTTTAAAAATTTGCGATCAGCACTATCCAAACTATTCAATATGTTTTGTTTTCAAAACAACTTTGATTTAACAGAGGAATGCTGGAAATGTCACGTTTACTCGAAGCGCTATGAATTTCCTTCATGATATCGTATTCAGACGAAGAAAAACGGCTCTTACGATAAAAAAATGGCAACCAGCACCAAAAAAAATTATTTCTGTTTCTGGTTAACGAAATAGATGTTTCATAAATAGTTTTTCAAATGGACCAATTATGACTTGTTGTTCGCTGAAATAGATTTGACATACCTAGAGGATTTAGAAATTGGTTACTTTTTCAAATTTTTTATCGTCGTATGAAAGTGTGAAAAATTGTTCTACACTAAAAATGTCGCAAATTGCAGCTATTTAATATTACGTCTCTTACATTTGCCATCACACAAAATATTAACATTCAACAATCAGATAAATTCGTAGTTCTATTAGCAAAATAACGGATTCAGCCAAAGAAAACTCTCTGTTTTTAATACATCCGACGCACCCTATTCAATTTCAATCTGGGATGCAATTATAATATTCCAACTTCTGGGCTCAGGGGTACACACACTGGTGTGACTGGCCCAGCCTAATATATACAAACCACCTAGATAGAGATTCTGGCCTTGCGCGCTTATTCACTACGTTGGTTGTATATTATATTTTTATGACGAGAAAATCTACTTAAAAACGTTATAAAGCGTTCTTTTCTGAAATAGATATAACATCCTATGATTTGTCATTTAATCATTTGATATTTCGAATACTTCGACATTAGGAAACTGCAAACTGACATCGTAGGATTGCCGTCCTGGCAGGATAAGCCGTATCCACTCTGGTCGATCTTGTTATATTATTGCCGAATCTTGAGTCGGGTAGGTATCAAGAAGCGACGGAATATCGCCGTGATTGCCTGCATTCACCGAACGAAGAATGTTGCCACCGCTCCGCTACCTAGCATAAATAGAAAGCGCTCCCAAAATGCCCGCTTCTCCGGAACGTGTTGAGTTTGTAGCGTATGTGCCACCGGACGATTCCGCAACAGTTCTACAACTGTTACGTTCGGTGAATGCAAGCATTGCATTGTGGAACTGTTGCGGAATCGTCCGGTGGCACATACGCTACAAACTCAACACGTTCCGGAGAACCGGGCATTTTGGGGAGCGCTTTCTGTTTATGCTAGGTAGCGATAGCGGAGCGGTGGCAACATTCTTCGTTCGGTGAATGCAGGCAATATTAACTGCATTCAGGGCCGCTGTCAGACATTTTGCCGCCCTGGCAAAATAAAATTTCGCCGCCTAGGCTCTGAGTAGAAAAGTTAAATGAATCAATTTCATTTCGAAGACAATTAGCGCGTCCTGGATTTTTATTATTACCAATTTCTGCTTTCAAGGCAACACAGCTCTCGCATGTAAGAAAAAATCAAGACAATGTTACCCGGATTACATGTAGATTTTTTTAGTGTTTTCGATTTTCGATCTGATATTTGACCTCATAACATTTTTTCACGGTACGGTGGCCAAGTTCTTGACTCAAAAATTTGATCCGGCTAATGTGAGCTCGAATAAGCCCATCAGATTTTTGGACCAAAAGGGTCTTATACGAGATATGAGGCCTAACTTTGACATTTCGAATGCAGATTTGGATTAAGCGGGAAAAATTTTCAACAGGATTGGTTGAAACCAAAAATTTTCTCGAACATATTTGGGCCCTATAAAGCATTTTTTCTCTAAAAATCCTCGGGATTATTCATACCGGGATGAGAAAATTTATATTCTAATAGTGAGGTCCTCAGTAATTTTTCTAGAGGAATCGAAATGAGCCCATCATATTTTTGCTCCTATGGGGCTTATGGGTGATATGAAGACAAACTTTGGGGTTTTCAGGATGACGCTCAAAAATGAACCAAAAAATTTTTGTTTTACCAATTCGGATGTAAAATCTCCCGCTGAATCCAAATTTGAAATTCAAAAGGAAGGTTTGCATTTGAAATTGCAAAATTGGACTTCTCATCTCTTATAATATTTTCTGGACCCAAATTTTAATGGATTGAAAACATATCGGAATATGAATTTTTGCATCCTAATCAGAATGAACGTTCCCGGATTTTTGAACAAATAACGCTTCATATAGGGCCCAAATATCGACGAAAAAATTTTTGGTTTCAACCAATTCGGATGAGAAATTTCCCGCTTAATCCGAATCAGCAATAAAAATCGATGGGTTTGCATTTGAAATCCGAAGTTCAGCCTCATATCTCATATGAGGGCTTTTTGGTCCGGAAATTTGATCAGCTCATTAAAGACCTCAGTATCGCAATTTAGATTTTCCACCTGAGAGCGAAATAAATTCCCCGTTTCCAGACTTTTGAACTTCTACTATGAGTATTATCAAGGAAATAACTCATAAACTCATAAATGGCGCCTTTTCGAATTTTGAAAGGACGGGGCCTTATTATCAATATGCTCACTTGAGACGATCGATGAAAAAAACCAAAAAGAATCGACTAAATTTCGTATCAATTAGCGAAGAGAACAATATAAGTATCGTCGTTTGAAAGTAAAATCCGAGGGTTGAAATTTTTTGAACCCCCCTCTGAAATAAAAATTTTGAATCCTGATTGGCAAACTGAAAATGAAAATCAATTCAGAATTATCCTGGAAACTCTTCCAAAAAGTGTACGTTTTTCTTCTGCCGGTATAACTCCGAGTTTAAATTTTTTTTCAGTTGTTCGGGAACTAATAAAAATGGATTGGTCGAGCAAATTCAAAAAGCCACCTCAAAGTCTTGGCATCTTTTGGATTTCATACTCAATAACAGGCGACTTTTCGATTTCGAATAAGAAAAATGTCAGTATGAAATATCTGATTTGCCGCCCCGGCAGGTTGCCGGCCTGGCGGCCCTGACTGCATTCGTCCTATTTGTTACTTAGCGGCTTGGCGTACCAGGGTGATACGTATAATTGAAAGATGAGAGAATCGAATGTGCAGGTTCTATTATATGGAAATATGGAATTTGAATATTGAAAATGGTAATGCAGAATAAGTTCGAACGAATTCAATTTTTATAATTATTTTTTATTTTTCGATTTTTTGCATACCCTGACGAGTCGTCACTGCACACAATAAATATATACGGTTTATTTCCTGAGGTGCACTAGAACGAAGGATTGTACAATGAGTGGAGAAGCGATCAGCCTGGATTTCAATGGCAGAATCTCTAGAAACACCAATAGAGTGAAAGCATCAGTAGATATGCTCTGGCAGTGCAGGCGCAATAAGGGAAGTTTTCACACGTTAATTTCTATGAGGAAATCTTAGGGCCAAACTTTTGGTTAATTTTGAAATGGGGAGTTATGCTAGGTACTAGTATGTAGGTAAAGGTTGTTTGGTGTATGTTTAGAGGGTGGGTGACGAAACGTTGTTATTAATTAACGAATATTTACCTGTACGGCAGGATAATTTTTTCCTCGAGATTAATGTCATTTTTAACTATTTTTTCACGAATTCAAGCGTTTCCATTGATTTTGTAAATCAATATTCATAAGCAGGAAAAAGAGAAGAATTTTTCTCGAAACATCACTGTTTGAATTGTTTTAAATAAATCTGGTACTTAAGACTGATAACCTTGTGTTTTATTTTATTTTTCCTTAATAATCTCAGGATTGGAACCCAGGGTTTTTTTCATGAGGATAGCTCTTTTGAGATATTTAATATTTGAGCAATAAGGATAGAGAGATGAAAGGCTTCTCTTAGGAAGGAAATTATTAAGGTCTCCAGCTTGAAAGATCTGACTCATGAAATTGACCTGCCTCGAGAAGTCACGGTGAAATTGCTTACTAAGTTTTAAATTTCTTCACGTATAATAGGGCCTCATCATCCAGCACCCACAATTACTACTACAATCTTCTCGAACTGTTCGAATTGTCCGAACTCACGGCCTAATCCCTGATAATTTGCTCTCTGGGTTTCTACGACTGCACCTCATTGCTCTCATTCTTGCATGATAACCTTGTATGGGCCTTGTATAATTATTGAATGTTTAAAAGTAGGATTACACAGCTAACATGTAATAGTTTGGTAAGGGGTGTTGCCGATATTGGGCATCATCATGCTTTGCTTTTCTGACAAGGACCACGTCAGCACTGCAGTGGAAATCAGAGAGATCTCAAAAATACTTACTACTCTCGTGAAATTTATGCGAACTATCAAATTTGCGGAGATGATCATTCGAACAATGCAACTTTCGAAAGACTATAACCAAAAACTACAATATTCTTGATGTAGCTTCATCTCACTAGCTCACCTTTTTTCGAATCTGATAGTTGGCCATGATGATCCCTCTTTTATTAAAGAACTCGCCTTTGACGTCATTATATCAAGTTCTCATGCTAATATTTTACAGAATATTTGTCCTCTGAGGCACTGACTTAACTATTTCATATTTCAGCATGAAGTTTCCCTTTTGAAATAGGGATGATTGTTGATTGGGATAGACTACCTCTATAGGAATTCTTACATAGCAACCATCAATCAAAACTTTTGTTCATACCTTCCGTGGCTTGGAAGCTGGAAACCATCCAAAGTCCATGAAATTTCAGGAGTCGGATTACCAGATGCACTACATTTGAGGGAAACCGCAGGGCCTGGTTGAAGAGTTTGTTCAATGAAAGAGTAGATGAGCATTGGCGGAGCATCTGAAGAATAAGAAATTAAATCGATACTTGGCGTTATATGTTTATAATCCTGATTGAATTAGAGCTATTAATCTAGAAATAGATCCTTTATATTTGGAATCTCGAGCTATTTTCAGAATGTCACTTGTTTTCTCAAGCATTTCGATCATCGCCTATCCTTCATTCTCGACGTTTCGCCAATACGTGTGTCTGGCATCTTCAGGAGTTAGTCATTCAGAAGTGGTTCTCGCTGAAATTACCTACCTAACTATGCTTTGATCAGGTTTGAGAGCCATCATAGTAAATTTACTCTACCAACATGAAACAGGGATATCCCTGAAATTATTCGAAAAACTTTCAAGAAAGCTTTCTACTTTTTTGAACGTCATAACACTGATAACTTTTTGAACGTTGTCCTAGAAAATATTCATTGCAGTGAGCAACGGGACTCATTAAAAAAACGGGGGATAGACTAGTCTGATTTAATGGTTTTTTTACTCAGTCCATTTTCAAGCCAAATCGCTCTACAAACACATTTTTAGTGGAATGAGCAAATAACATAAGGCAATCAGCTAATTAATGCTGGGGCTTTTAGAATCACAATTTTTTGTCTTGGGTTGAATATGAAACAGAGTAGAAGGGATTATCTATGAAGTAATTTTTTCAGAATATTCCTATCCCTTCAAGATTCGAAAGTTCTACTATTTTTTAATCTCTTATGAATGATAGTTGTGGATGAGTTAGCTCACAGTCTTACAGACTAATGTATAGACTATGCTGACCACATAGTCCCTATTATAGTGATTTGACGACGTACGAGATCCATCAATTTCTAATAGCATAAAATTAAGTTCTGCGGCTCATTTTAGTTGTAATCGACGAAGGCGTCAAGCGCTACTGATAACGAGTAATAGCTCAGAAACCGTTCTATCTGCTGCTGGTTTGATGACTTCACGTTTCTGCAGTTAACTTCATTCACAAGATTTTCAGGAGCTCATCTTCATATACCTTAGCTTAAAAGAAATTTTGAGAGCATCTTATGTCATTCGATACAAAATTGCTTCAAAATTATCGAAAAATGATGCTTCTCAGTATGGTTAAATATCAATCTAGCCAGGACTACAGTACTCTCATTTACTCAGAAAACTACCAGTCTCTGAACGGAGACATCATAAAATGGAAGTCTGAATGGAAAATAACCCTTGATAGCGGAATTCTGTGAAAAGAGCTTATTGGATTACTGTCAGAAAAGCAACAAAGGCCTGAATGTCTGGCTGCTAGGGCTTATAAATGTAATCCGAGAATACTTCGATGGATGAACGTAAAAAATGTGAGATTGTTTATAACTTATGGGACAATGTTCTGGCAAAGCCCAGAGTAGTACCAGGGGTGCTCCAGATAGAATCAAAAGTTTAGCCTGTGTCTGTATCACTGGAGCCATTAGAA
Source organism: Hippodamia convergens (assembly GCA_038502775.1). Taxonomy (NCBI): domain Eukaryota; kingdom Metazoa; phylum Arthropoda; class Insecta; order Coleoptera; family Coccinellidae; genus Hippodamia; species Hippodamia convergens. The sequence goes on from CM076608.1 coordinate 89,574,617, forward strand.
CGTGCCAAACTAGAGCATTGGAGATAATTAAGGATCCCACACCTATTTATTTTGTGAAAGATAGATTAGACCATGGGACTATCCAGGAAAGGTATCAGCAACGAGAGAATTATTGACCTTCCTAGTGACGAGATGATAAAGAAAACTAGCATAGAAAGAAACTTCAGTAAGATAATAAGAAGAAAAAAAGGGAGAGGGAGTCCACAATTCAAATTTTCAAAACGAATAACGTCAAAAGGTTCACAGATGGTTCTAGAACTACGACGGAAGCTGCCACTGGAGTATTCGAGGCTGCTACCAAATGCACACTACTGCTAGACCCCTGTACAAGTGTCTTTAAGGCAAAAATACAATCAGAAAGTGTGCGAGAATGAACCTAGTAAGAAACTGTCACAAATTTGATATAGTCATCAAATGTGTTGCGATACATTCTGATACTTAGGTGACATAACATCAGTGAGCTCTTATATTACCGACTCTAAAGAATGAGTCCAGTAGAAAAAGTGAAGTGCATATTCCGTGAGGAGGAGGAAGAAATGCTGCATCACCAGGTGATGGAATGCCTCACCACTGATGTTTTGGACAAGAAACTTATAGGAGTTCGGAACTTATATTCTTGAAGCCGTTCCAGATACTGGAGTTCATTAGAATTCTGGAAACTGGAGGGAGAAGGAACATAATTAGCTCTGATGGAGAACACAATTGATCTCAATGTCGGAGTGCAATGAAACCTTCTCTACAATCTATTTTACCTAATCTTATCATCATTATAGATGATTTTCGAAATTTAATTATCTTACCCCCCAACTGGAGTTCTGCTGCCGCTTGTGCCGTATCGCCTTCAGCTCGTCTTATCACACACTGGTACATTCCACGATCTTCTCGACCCACATTGTTAATCATTAATGTTTCGCTGGAACCCCTTCCTGTACTCGGAAGTTGCCTCCCATCTTTGTACCACGTAACTAAATGCGGTCCTCCACTTTGAGTAGATATTGCACAACGAAATTCTGCACTGCCCCCCATGTGAACGCTCAGAAGCGGGGGTGTTATTTCTACGTGTAATGGCGTAGACACGATGAGTCTCAGCTCTGCACTGGCTTCTCCACCTGCGTTGATAGCTGAACAGCGGTAAACGCCACCTTAAATTGAGAAAAGTATGAAAAACTGATGTATTTAATATCATAATAGATATGGCCACAAGCGTTATCTTCTATAATCTTCAATTTCATGAAGAAACTGTCCATTGATTATTCCGAATTGGTAGAGTTAGGTTTCGTTGAAACGAAGTGAGTTTTCCAGAAATTGTTTTATGTCGAAATGCAAAAAATTATAAGGTTTAAAATCATTCTAAATATTCCATAGCTACATAATAAGTTATCATAATATCGCTAACTTCGGGACAATAATGTCCCGAATTTTACCATTTTTATAACAAACTGCTCAATTATGATCACCTTGGAATATTAGATTTGATTGTCTCAGAGATATATTCCATTGAAACAATTATCATAAATTATAGGGGAATCCGGGGCAAAACTGGGTACCGTCATTTTACGTGAATTGTATTCGAATAAACCCCCCAAATCTCAGACGCATTATCTCCTATACCAATACCTTTCCCCGCAGTAGAAGCAGTACGATTCGGGTTGACGTAAGTTTGATTTTTTCCGCAATCGTGTTATAAACGCCTTATGTTGTAAAAGTGGATCATATTTTTTTCTTAAAGTATGTACATTTTTCGAAAAGTTATTGATGTTTTGTTCACACCATATCGATATTGTCCTCATATAGATACTTTATCAAACGCCTGGCTTCAAAAATCCTTTTACACTAATTGTTTTATTCAAGCAGGTCCTTTGGGGCAAAATGGGGTTTTGATGATCGGAGAAAAAGGGGTTCCGTTTAAACGGTCTTTGGGAACCATGTTTTGCCCCATGCAAAGTATTGTGATTCATTATGTTTTTGTATTGGTTTCAGATGGTACGAAAATACGCAGGAAAGACAACTCGTCAAAATGAAAGAAACGCCAGAAATGCGTTTTCGAAGCTCAAGAGTTATAGATTGTGAATAATTTTTATATTATAACTAAGAGTTTCTGTGTTCATAAAATATGTTCTTTCACCTACACTTACCTTATACACGAAGCCAGACACAATACTCCATTTTGCCCCGTATACGGGGAAAACGGGTAAGGCCTGTTTTCTGAAAAATACTTAAAAAAACTACGTACAAATTTTTAGTTAAGTTTAGTAGAGTCAAAATTAAACTTATTTAGCTAGCTTAATTCAAATTGGTTGTTGAGTTAGGTATTATGTTTCATAAAAAAAATCAGGATCTTGAAGTTAGATACCCCATGTTGCCCCAGATTCCCATATTTATAGTACAAATATATATATGGCGACGTGAAGCACACCAATAGAGTTCTGAAAATAAATATAGGTGAAGATAGAATATTACAACTTTGGCGAGAAGGTAGTAAATTTAAATAGGAAATAGAGAAAACGGTAAAATTTACCATCTTCCAAAGACACAGATTCAATAGCCAATACAGGTCCCAAATGACGCATCCTGGGTCCAGGAATGACAAGGCTGGCTTCCGCACCTGAATGTGTGTACCAACTGAAAATATAAGTATCACAATTTATGAATCTGAAATACACGTAGAAGAGAAAGTAATATACACAAATCATAAATAAAGTGACATAGTTGATTCCCTCTTGAAATGGAAGCTTGATGTTTGCATGTCATCTCAACCCCGTACTTATATAAGCAGGTCAGAGGAAATGTTTTATAAGTCACAAATTCCGAATTTTTTATTATACCGATATTTGGGTACATTAGTTTGCATAACATTCTTCTAATGAGTATAAGTTAAACCATCGTTTTGACCGAGTATGTAACATTGGTCGCGTTCATCGAACGAAGATTTTGCCACAGCTCCGCTACCCCTACCTAGCATAAATTGAAAGCGCGCCCAAAATGCCCGCTTCTCCAGAACGTGTTGAGTTTGTAGCGTATGTGCCACCGGACGATTCCGCAACAGTTCCACAACTGCTACGTTCGGTGAACGCGCCCAACCTTTTCCATACCTAGCAATGCGATTTTTAATCAATTGCAACGTGAAACCTTAATATCCCAACATTTCACTCAATTGCAGTTAGACAACTTTTCCTCTGAGTCACTCATATAATAATATGTAAATCTTTCAAGAACCATTTATGATATTTTTATAATTCAGTTCTAAATGTTAGAATTATTATTGTATTTTCAGTTCTTTCCTTATTGTGCTGATCTAGTTCCTTTTTCCCTCCCATTTTCGGAACTACCGTCTTTCATGAGAACGGTATTTGAGAAAATGCAGATATCTTATTTGTAGCAAGACTTCATAACATGAAAAAAGTTCCATGAGCAATTCATTCCAATTTTCAGGATATAAAGTAAGAAAGTAAAGATTATAGTTTACAAGAAATACCAATGCTGTGTTGTTCGTGACTAATAAAAACACAATATTGTCTAAAAGAAATTACAACAATGTACTCTACGGAATGAGATGGCTGACTATCTCATAAAATCCTTGTCATGAATAATAGGTAACGATAATAATTATTTATGCTTTGTTAGAGCCACTAAGATGGAATCAAGGAAAAATTTTTCTTGCGGAAGTGAGTTGCACACCCCTCTTCTTCAATATTTTAAGTAATGTAAATGTAAACGAAGGAATTAATTATTCATTTGGTAACAGACATATTCAGACTGGTATTCAGAGAAGGCAGAAACAAAATAAATAATACAGTGGAATTTTAGTATTCAATAAAATAGTTATTTATGTAGGTTATCGGTCTTTATCACAGTATAATAAATGAAGAATTATCGTTAGGAATGACCAGGATTAAATAAAATGTTTGGTACATTTGTTTATTATTTGTCGACGTTTCGCCCACATATATGGGGCATTCTCAAGACAATAGTTATCCAAGGTATAAAAATTATGAATAACTCATAATGCTGAAAAACACAATAAGAATAAGACAATGGGACATAAGAACATTTTTCACAAACATTACCTTGCATTCCTGATGACAAGGGTACAAAAAATAATAAAAAATAATAAAAACAATATAGATGGTATGTAAGAGTTCGATCTTTAATGAAGGTATGACCCCAAATTCATATTCATGGTGTGACAATGGTATTCACGACATCTGCGGGGAGTTGTTGAATGTATCAGGCGACTAACAGAAAAATGCAAAATAAAGTACAGGGATCTTCCGCGAAAATGCGATCAGAACAATAGGTGAGAGGTCTCTGTCTACTCAGGATTTATGAGGACCTTATACTGGCCTGAAATTGCGGTAAAGTCGGTTTTTAAATTTAAGTTATTATCAGAGCAGGTAATATAGAGAGATTCTAGGTATAACCGTTTCCAAAAGTGTGTTTCCCTGTCTAAGATGTTCAGCGATTTGAAATCGAAGGTGTGTGAAGTCTCTATCGAATGTTTGCATATTCCGGAATGTGCGTCGTTTAGTTTTTTTGTATTGTATTCGTGTTGGTATATTCTCTTCTTGAGGTATTGGGATGTTTGACCTATGTAATATGCGGCAGGTATACAGTTTTGGCATTTTATCTTATAGATGACATTGCTGGTAAGGGAAATGTCTTCTTCCTGTTTCAACCTACTGAAAATATTAGAGGTCTTATTAGAAGGCGTCCAAGCTGGGATGACACCCATTTGTCCGCATAATTTTTTTATACCGTTTTCAATTGACATGAAATATGGAAACTTCACGTATACATTGTGGGCAGGGGGTGTAGAGCAAGGAGAAAATACGGTATCAGATCGGAAAGGCGGAACGTTTCCGTTGGGACCTCTGTTTGAAGTTAGGTATCTCAATCTTTTTTCTATTGTTCCTGTTACGTAACCGATGGGATATGAGTTTTTAACCAGGGTGTTTTTTAATATTTCGATGTTAGGTTTGTGGAACTCAGTATCGGATAGTAGGATTGCTCTGTCGACTAAGTTATTGATTGTTGAGGTCTTATATTTCTTAGGGTGGTACGACATATAATTTAAGTAACGACCAGACCAGGTGTCTTTCCTATACCAGTTGAAAATGAGCTTGCCGTTATTGTTATAAATAGTAATGTCCAAAAAATCTATATGGTCGTCAGCGGGGATATCTGAAATGAATGTTATTCTCTCGTGGAATGAATTGAGGGCGTTCAACAGAGTTTGAGTGTTTTTTGCATCAATACAGATGATTGTATCGTCGACATATCTGTAATAGAATATGATGTCAATTGTGAGAGATGGTAATATTTGCGCCTCCATATGCTGGCGTGCTATCTCGGCTATAGTTTGACTAAGAGGAGAGCCCATAGGGCAACCAAAAATCTGCTTGTACACCTGTGAGTTGAAGACGAAAATACAGTTGTTTAATATGAACTTGCACATATCAACAAATTCATCCTTGGGGATAGATGTATCTACTCTTTCAAAATTGTCCTCAATTTGTGAGATAGCCACATCAATAGGTGTGTTGGTGTAAAGCGATGATACATCGAACGATACAAGTTTTTTGTTGACAAAACTGTGGTTGAGTTTGCGTATACTGTCAATGAGTTCGAAGGAATTGTTGATGTTGTACCTGGAGTTGGAGATAAGGGGTTGTAGCGATTTAGAGAAAAACCTTGAAATATTGTAAAGGGGTGAACCACTATTGGAGACGACTGGTCTCATTGGAAAACCAGGTTTGTGAATTTTTATTAGGCCATATATTTTGCAAACCGTGCCATTATGACAGGACAAGTCTCTGTACTGTCTTTCTGTGATGTAGCCACTATCCATCCAATTTTTAAGTTTTTTGTTGCAGGTATTCTGAAGTGAATTGGTGATATCTCTTTTGATTTTTGCATATGTTGTCACATCTTCAAGTGATGAGTTCATTTTTCCGACATACATATCTTTTTCCATAAGTACGGATACGTTGCCTTTGTCCGCCCTCACAAGTAGTAGGTTCCTATTTTGACGTAGGAAACGTCTACTTCTCTTATAGTCAATAATCAGTTTGTTATAGAAGATGGTAGTCGAGAGGGAATGAGCGCGAGTATGTTTTAGAATGTCAACAATCTCGGATCTGTACTGGTTATGATTGTCTGTTTCGAGCTTCAGTTTGTTATTGCAAAGGTGCTCGAAAGAAGCAATCAGGCGTAGGATTAACTTATTATTCAGTCGCTTGTCGTGGTACGATGGTAAGTTAAAATTAGGTCCGAGCGCGAAAATATACTTAATATCTGGTGGTATGTCGATATTAGTTAAGTTCTTGAACCATACATCAGTCTGTTTTTGAACGCATTGCTTGAACTTATAATATATGGTGGGATTTTTGAGAAGGATGTTGTTGAATTTATTTATGTTTTTTGTTTTGATCTCGTTGAAAATTTTTTGACATTTAATAGACTCAAAAGTTAAAAAGTCATCGAGAGTTTTGGAATCAATCAGATTGGTCAGGGCACCGATATTAATTGAAAAATTATTATTTTTTTATTATTTTTTGTACCCTTGTCATCAGGAATGCAAGGTAATGTTTGTGAAAAATGTTCTTATGTCCCATTGTCTTATTCTTATTGTGTTTTTCAGCATTATGAGTTATTCATAATTTTTATACCTTGGATAACTATTGTCTTGAGAATGCCCCATATATGTGGGCAAAACGTCGACAAATAATAAACAAATGTACCAAACATTTTATTTAATCCTGGTCATTCCTAACGATAATTCTTCATTTATTATACTGTGATAAAGACCGATAACCTACATAAATACTAGTAGTTGTTTCTTCAAGTTTTTTGTTTATTTTCGTTACATAACTTTGGGAGATCTGCTTCAAAATTAGAGAAGACCGGAAGATGGGGACATGTCCAAGAAGGAGATTCTTTCAAGAAATCAGAGCATTCTACTCCAGAGATGTATTATTCAGGTTGAAGAGAGTTTCTAAATTGATGTTGAGAGAAGTAAAGATCAAAAACCAACTTATATTTTTAAGACGTTGTAAAACAGAAGGTATGTACCCAAAATTCCTAAATTTTAATATTGGTCACTTAGACCACTTAAGAGGCTGGAGACTTGATAACAGCCTGATGTTGTTCAAACATAGAATATTGTGTGTTCAGATCGATGTGAGTGAGAGTCTCTTAAGAAAAGTAAAATACTCCATTTCATTCAATATCGGTGCCCTGACCAATCTGATTGATTCCAAAACTCTCGATGACTTTTTAACTTTTGAGTCTATTAAATGTCAAAAAATTTTCAACGAGATCAAAACAAAAAACATAAATAAATTCAACAACATCCTTCTCAAAAATCCCACCATATATTATAAGTTCAAGCAATGCGTTCAAAAACAGACTGATGTATGGTTCAAGAACTTAACTAATATCGACATACCACCAGATATTAAGTATATTTTCGCGCTCGGACCTAATTTTAACTTACCATCGTACCACGACAAGCGACTGAATAATAAGTTAATCCTACGCCTGATTGCTTCTTTCGAGCACCTTGCAATAACAAACTGAAGCTCGAAACAGACAATCATAACCAGTACAGATCCGAGATTGTTGACATTCTAAAACATACTCGCACTCATTCCCTCTCGACTACCATCTTCTATAACAAACTGATTATTGACTATAAGAGAAGTAGACGTTTCCTACGTCAAAATAGGAACCTACTACTTGTGAGGGCGGACAAAGGCAACGTATCCGTACTTATGGAAAAAGATATGTATGTCGGAAAAATGAACTCATCACTTGAAGATGTGACAACATATGCAAAAATCAAAAGAGATATCACCAATTCACTTCAGAATACCTGCAACAAAAAACTTAAAAATTGGATGGATAGTGGCTACATCACAGAAAGACAGTACAGAGACTTGTCCTGTCATAATGGCACGGTTTGCAAATTATATGGCCTAATAAAAATTCACAAACCTGGTTTTCCAATGAGACCAGTCGTCTCCAATAGTGGTTCACCCCTTTACAATATTTCAAGGTTTTTCTCTAAATCGCTCCAACCCCTCATCTCCAACTCCAGGTACAACATCAAAAATTCCTTCGAACTCATTGACAGTATACGCAAACTCAACCACAGTTTTGTCAACAAAAAACTTGTATCGTTCGATGTATCATCGCTTTACACCAACACACCTATTGATGTGGCTATCTCACAAATTGAGGACAATTTTGAAAGAGTAGATACATCTATTCCCAAGGATGAATTTGTTGATATGTGCAAGTTCATATTAAACAACTGTATTTTCGTCTTCAACTCACAGGTGTACAAGCAGATTTTTGGTTGCCCTATGGGCTCTCCTCTTAGTCAAACTATAGCCGAGATAGCACTCCAGCATATGGAGGCGCAAAAATTACCATCTCTCACAATTGACATCATATTCTATTACAGATATGTCGACGATACAATCATCTGTATTGATGCAAAAAACACTCAAACTCTGTTGAACGCCCTCAATTCATTCCACGAGAGAATAACATTCATTTCAGATATCCCCGCTGACGACCATATAGATTTTTTGGACATTACTATTTATAACAATAACGGCAAGCTCATTTTCAACTGGTATAGGAAAGACACCTGGTCTGGTCGTTACTTAAATTATATGTCGTACCACCCTAAGAAATATAAGACCTCAACAATCAATAACTTAGTCGACAGAGCAATCCTACTATCCGATACTGAGTTCCACAAACCTAACATCGAAATATTAAAAAACACCCTGGTTAAAAACTCATATCCCATCGGTTACGTAACAGGAACAATAGAAAAAAGATTGAGATACCTAACTTCAAACAGAGGTCCCAACGGAAACGTTCCGCCTTTCCGATCTGATACCGTATTTTCTCCTTGCTCTACACCCCCTGCCCACAATGTATACGTGAAGTTTCCATATTTCATGTCAATTGAAAACGGTATAAAAAAATTATGCGGAAAAATGGGTGTCATCCCAGCTTGGACGCCTTCTAATAAGACCTCTAATATTTTCAGTAGGTTGAAACAGGAAGAAGACATTTCCCTTACCAGCAATGTCATCTATAAGATAAAATGCCAAAACTGTATACCTGCCGCATATTACATAGGTCAAACATCCCAATACCTCAAGAAAAGAATATACCAACACGAATACAATACAAAAAAACTAAACGACGCACATTCCGGAATATGCAAACATTCGATAGAGACTTCACACACCTTCGATTTCAAATCGCTGAACATCTTAGACAGGGAAACACACTTTTGGAAACGGTTATACCTAGAATCTCTCTATATTACCTGCTCTGATAATAACTTAAATTTAAAAACCGACTTTACCGCAATTTCAGGCCAGTATAAGGTCCTCATAAATCCTGAGTAGACAGAGACCTCTCACCTATTGTTCTGATCGCATTTTCGCGGAAGATCCCTGTACTTTATTTTGCATTTTTCTGTTAGTCACCTGATACATTTTGTTTTCGGGTTCAACAACTCCCCGCAGATGTCGTGAATACCATTGTCACACCATAAATATGAATTTGGGGTCATACCTTCATTAAAGATCGAACTCTTACATACCATCTATATTGTTTTTATTATTTTTTATTATTTTTTGTACCCTTGTCATCAGGAATGCAAGGTAATGTTTGTGAAAAATGTTCTTATGTCCCATTGTCTTATTCTTATTGTGTTTTTCAGCATTATGAGTTATTCATAATTTTTATACCTTGGATAACTATTGTCTTGAGAATGCCCCATATATGTGGGCGAAACGTCGACAAATAATAAACAAATGTACCAAACATTTTATTTAATCCTGGTCATTCCTAACGATAATTCTTCATTTAAAATAGTTATTGCAAATAATCAGTCATAAGCCACCAAATAGGCAGGAGTCTGCTACTTGAGAAATTTGGTATGTTAGGAAGATTTCAATGATTCAGTCCAGTGCCTGAGAGGAGTGAGAACTCCTCGAATTGACATTATGCACGTCTATACGAAAAGTTACTTTGTTGTATGGTACGAAGGTCTAAATTTTTTTGAAATTGTCTGATTCTCGGTTTTCATATTTATCCAAATTTTCAGTCTAAGGGTGTGTGAAATTGGTTGATACTTCCTTATCCCATGTACCTATTTGCCTCAAACAATAACTCTGCAATTTCTTAATTCGTTTTGCATTCACAGACATATACAAGAGTAATTTACTACATACTACATGACATGAAGGGAAAGTCGAGGGTCTACGATCAAGAGACAGATCTCCTTCACGGTGGTCTGATCAAATAAGATCATTCACAGGACTCTCCCTTCCGGATGCTTCTCATAAAGCGCAAAACAGGAAAGAAAGGTCGATCACAGTCGAACAAACGTCATGACGTCACCATCTCCTTACGTAGGAGAAAGGAATGAGGAGGAGGACATGACAGTAGTTCGAATGGAACAGTTCCAAAAAAGTTACGGAGCATCGTCTTTGCTTTCCGACACAGAACCGATCTATGCTGATAAATTATTCCCAAGGTGGTAAAATTTTTCTGTAGTAATAAGCCCATATTATAATTTGATTATCTCACGTTTTGATCCATCCATCAGAGATTTACATTCTTTAATTTATCAGCGTAGAGAATAATAAGTTATTGGAAATGTGTTAGTCTCAAATGCGAAAAGTGTTACCTTCATTTTATTCGCGTTTAGTTGTAAACAACATGCTCTTGTAAAAACAGACTAATTTTGATCCCCCTGTTGTTTTTGAGCAAAACGGAATACATATGTCGCCTGCGCATCATCAAATTTTTATTTGGCCTTCCCCTGAGAAGAAATTTTGCGGGCGCCCATAGAGAGGTCTCAGAATGGAGCTCCATGGAATTTACTTAGAAACATAATTAAAATTCGAGACTATATTAGGTATACATAAGCATATTTTACAGCTTGACATCTTTGACTCAAATAGCTAAATCAGTTTGATTGCACCACCAGTGAACCTTTAATTCAAAGTGTCAAATGATTTAGAGTATTCCAGCATAACGAGAACTGTCAATATAATATCATCAGTCCAATGCCAAAGTCACGAATGTGCTTTTCGCCTATGTGAAGTATGTCACAGTTTTATTCTTAGTATCAAAGCCAAAATCGCGAAAGAGTTTGCTTTTGCCCTCTCCTACTTCTTGCCTGGTGCCACAAAATGAAAGCTCTATTTATAGCACTTTTTCAAATTTTCCAAACGCCTTTTTATCGAAACATCAAAAAAGCACATTCGTGACTGGCATTGGATCGACCATTATATCATCTGTGATGTTGAATAGTGCAGTTGAGTGGTTCTGGCCTAAATCCAGACTGAGATGGTTGTATGATGTTGTTTTTATCTTAGCTATTCTGTTTCTGAATATAACACTAGGCAGGATACTAATTGGTCCCAAATCATTAAAATCTGGGGGGTTGGCTATTTCGGGGAGTTTTATCATGTATATTGGTCTGTATATCCTCCTTAGTATGTTATCGAGTATAAAAATAATACTGAAATTAACAAATTTATTCCCATTAGCTCCAATCTCTCACACACATAATAGTGAGTGAACCCTTACCGATATTCTGGTGATGGACATCCGTGTGCAATACAAATGAGGGCAGCTCCTTCATCTTGTGACACAGTTATTGAATCAGAATTTTCAGCAATAACAGGAGGTACGATACCACGATGTTCTGAAATAAAAGAAACAATGAAAAATTTTCAACCAATTTGAAGCAGAAAAATATTTTTATTTATTCGATAAAAATTCCGCTATGTGATATAACTCGTGTCAGAATTTACTTTCCCTTTAAAAATATAACTCATTAAGAAATCATCATTGCACCGTTCACTTCGATCAGAAACGAAAGAAATCTGTGATGGAGAACTTGTACCTTAATATTATCTGAAGGATCATATAAACTGCTCCACATAAATTAAGGATATTGACTTAAACTGCAGAAAAAATATAATTCAAATGAAATTTTGTGATGAAAATTCATATTGATATGATTTCAAGTTGCAGGAGATAAAATTAATTTTAGCCTGTGGGTCTGCAGCGTATACAGGGTGATCAAGAAAAATCGAGTAAAATAACGAAGTTTTAGTCCTAGAGAATTCAAGCATTTCAAGATCAATACAATGTATAGCCTCCACGGGCATCAATAACAGCTTGACATCTTCTTTGCATACTACACACAAGGTTGCTGAACATTTCTTGAGGAATTTGGTTCCATAAACGGGGCAGAAACTCTCTCAGATCATTTAAGGATTCTGGGGTAGGTTGAAGATTATCTAATCTTCTTTGGACCATATCTCATGCATGTTCTATGCTATTCAAATCTGGTGAGTGCGGACGTATTGGTAAATGTGGAATACCAAGCTCCTCGCGAGCATTCTCAACTATGACTGCACGATGCGATCTAGCGTTATGCTCTAGAAATTGAATATATATATATATATATATATATATATATATATATATATATATATATATGTGTGTGTGTATTATATATATATATATATATATATATATATATATATATATATATATATATGAAAGATTGGGCTTGAAGCGAGATGTCATCTCTAGCGCTCAAAAACAGGTAATTCTGGCAACGGTTAGGATTGTTCGAAAATTCCTGGAGACCCCATAGCTGCAGCATTCTGTCCTGACGTTGAGTCCGACAGATGATTAAGCACAGACCCGCATAAAGTCGGTGAAAAAAAAAATATATTTATATATATATATATATATATATATATATATATATATATATATATATATATATTAAAAGATATAAACTACAACACAATATAATAAAAAATTATACAATGTTATAGCCTAAGGTACAGCTAAGTGCCGTCTTCCCGTTTCGCTCTTTCAGGCCTCCCTATCGCATGCATCTTCCTGTCGTAAGTTCCGAGCTGCCATTATTTCCTTCATGAACCCTATCCAAGATTTTCTTGGTCTGCCCCTCCTTCTGCGGCCAACAGGAGTCCACTCAAATAATCTTTTTGGCCATCGATCTTCAGGCATTCTTATAACATGTCCAAACCATCTCAAACCTTGTCTCTCAACTCTATCTAACACCGTGTCATCAGCTTTCATGATTTGCCTTATTTCAAAGTTGGTTCTCCTCTCCAGTCTTGATATACCAGCACTTCTTCGCAAATAATCCATCTCTACTGCTAACACACTGCGCTTCATATCAGCACCCATAACCCAGTGTTTAGCGCCATAACGAAGCGTTGACTCTACAAAAGCTTGGCCAATTCGTTTTTTAGTCTTATGGGAAATATGTTTGTCCCACCATAGACTGTTGAGGCATCCTATAATCCTTTTGCCAGTTCTTATTCTCTCTCTTATTTCTTCTCTTCCTATGCCGTCTTTGGTCACTGTAACTCCAAGATACTTAAAACTATCCACCTGTTTGATAGCAACTTCATCACTGATTAGAACTTGAAATCTTGCTTCGGTGTTCACAGCTAGATATTCTGTTTTTTCTAAACTTACATGTAAACCCCAGTTTTCATATTCATTGTGGAGCCTCTTCAGCATGAATTCTAAATCGAAAGAGTCTTGTGCCAGCACCACCTGATCAGCTGCGAAGTTCAACGAGAAAAGATGTTCGTTTCCAATCGGAATTCCCATGCCTCGACAATTCCGCTTCCAACGTTTAAGAGCTACTTCAACATAGGCATTGAATAACAGCGGTGATAGACTACATCCCTGCCTTAAGCCTTTAGTTGTTAGTATCGGCTCCGACAGCTCTCTTCCAATTCTGACACGAGATATGTTTTCTTTATAAAATTCCTGAGTCATAGAGACAAGAGACCCGTCAGTATTGAGAACATTAAGAGCCTCCCACAAACGGGCCCTAGGGATGGAGTCATAGGCCTTCTCCAGGTCAACAAATGCAAGGTGCACCTCCTGATCAACCGATATTTTCTTTTCCATTATTTGCTGAAGAACAAATAAATTATCATTACAGGATCGTCCTGGAATGAATCCACAAATAGCAGCGTGAAAATTTGGCAAAACATTGTCAATGACATGCTCCATATAGTGTGAGGCGGTCATATTCGCAGGACAATTGTGCAAATCTGTGTGTCTGTTGAAACATATCCCGACGCATTGGACATAGCGACGATTACGGGGTATGTGTGGGATTGTCCATACCCTTATTCTTCGAGAATCCGAAAATCGTCCATATCTGGATTCATCAGTGAAAAGGACACTACGCCATTGATCGTTCCAACTGATATGTTGGCTTGCCCATTCCAGTCTTCGACACTTATGGTCACGTGTTAATGGAACTCCTCTTAATGGACGTCTAGAACCTAGATTCACCTCTCCCAAACGTCGTCTGATGGTTTCGATCTAAAGTTTGTAACGAAGCGAACTTCGTCACTAAGAACATACTGTATATTTTACAACTTTTTCTAAATTCAGACACGAAATTATTTTTAATTTCGTATTGTGACGAGGTGAACTTCGTTACTCGAATCATCCTGTATAATTTCCATCAATTTTACATTCAAACATCAAATTTATTTCGAGTTTCATATCGTGAAAATCTAATAATTCAATTTCAGATTTCTACCTATGTAGAAAAAACTTACGATCGCCGTAGTCGGCGACGTTATCTGCACCATATGTGTTTTTTGTGCGGAGCGGCAATTGTTTTCACGATATCCGGGACTCGAAATATTCCCCCTCCAACCGACCTTATAAATTCGGCAGTTTTGAGGGGGACAGTCAGTTCTTCGAGTTCTCCGATAGTTTTTTTCGAATTTCGAATTTTCCGATAGTTTAGTTTTTTCCGAGTTCTCCGATAGTTCTTCGAATTTCGATTCTTACGCAGAGTTTTCGAGTTTTCAGATCCGAGAGTCTAGAATATTACGATAGTTGCGTTTTCCGAGTGGTTAATTCCGAGGAGTTTTGTGTCATTTGTAATTCCTCACATTTCGAGCGTGAAATTCTTCAGACTGTTATTTCGAGATTCCCGACGAACGAGATAGGACTCAAGTGCTGTGTCGAGACCAAGAATCCACAGGATTGGTAAGACCCATCTTATTCACCTGTCTACGTGGCCGGCAAGTTTTCCTGTGCTGTTCGACAAGGGGGGCGATATCCGGAATTTATACTTTCTCGTTATTTTTTTTTTAAAATTACATCTCGTAGTCTACGTTTAGGCCCTGGTGATAGAGCTATCATTGAGTTGATACTCTTTCACCCCTCAGTGAGGAGTCCGCCTGGGGGTTCTCGCTTGGTTGTTTCCCCCTTTCTGTGGACCACCAGAAAGACTCTTCAATCCTGAGAAAAAGGGGCCGGTGTCCTTATTTCCGGGTTCGCGGACCTTCTCGCCAGATATACCCATCTTCTGTTCTCCAACTCATTTTTGTTAGGCGCGTTAATACGCGCTAGACCCAGGATACTGCTACGCAGTATTCCTTCGCGTAGTCTACGTTTAGGCCCTGGTGATAGAGCTATCATTGAGTTGATACCCTTTCACCCCTCAGTGGAGAGTCCGCCTGGGGGTTGTCGCTTGGTTGTTTCCCCCTTTCTGAGGACCACCAGAAAGACTCTTCAATCCTGAGGACAGGGGTAAATTGCCCTATCTTTCCCCACTACAGCTGTCATCTGGCCAGCGAATTTCGCAACGTTCGTTCAAACTCCATTTGGGCAGGCGCGCCGACGTGCGCAGTCCTGAGTTTTCTTTACGCCTGTCTGGGGGGGATATTGGACCGAACTTCTCGAGTCAAGGGGGAGGGGACAGTAGATCGCGTGCGCACGCAGGACAGGACAACTTGTTGACAGGTGGACAGGGTGTACCGCCTTTCGCCCGCTACATTGTACGCTTTTCACTGGTAATCAAGATAATCAAGTTACTGGCTGTCGCTCTCATACTAAACTGCTTTCAAATCACGCATTTTAACAGCTCTACATACGCCGCCCGCTCACCTCGCTTCATTTTATTCCGTCCGTCATTTCTGTTGAATTCCTTTGTAACTTGTTGGTGTATATTGTTAATTTTGCTGCTTTTCACCTCATTCATTTCATTGTAGCTCCATCAATAAATTACAGCATTGCGTGTGGTTTCAAAGTATTTGTATTTAGTAATATATTGTGTCTCGTCGAAGTGAGTTTTATTTATTTAAGTCAAAGTCGCTCCTCTTCAGTGGAAGAAATAACAACATATCAATCGCTACCACCCCAGATTGAATCGAACCTTGTCTCCAACTGTAGAAAAGCTACCCAGGTGGACAACTGTGAGCGACGTAAGGAATTGCGACCTTATAAAACCCATCGCAATTGGCGCCCGAGTAAGCTTGGAAAGGTAGTGGTAGGTGTAAGTCGCAACCAGGAGAAAAACGCCGTCACAAGTTGGACCCCATCTGCTTTTTGAAGAGTATTCCGTAGCATTCTACACAGATGTTTCTCGCCGAAACGGTGATGAAACGATCCCGAGCAGGTGTTGTTTTTCGTCGTTCACCAAGCTTTGGTCTTTCCAACACGGAACCTATTCTAAAGTCGAGATATCACACTTTGGCTGACTTGGAGCCTTTCCGCTACAACAATCTGAGTTAGGCCACCCGATAGCATTCCGTTAGCCCTATTAGCCTCAGCGTATTTTAATTTACGGCTTGGCATTTTCAGAAAACTTATTTCAAAATAAGAACATTCATGGAGCATATCTAAAGAACCAAACTTCAGAAGAAAGGCGACAAGATTGAGGAAATGTCTCATACTGATTTTTATTGGATCCATTAAAGTTGTTGTTGAGTTTTAAATGATTTTACAGCGATTTCCTCGAAGAAAACATAGTTTTCGAAATGATTGAATACGATATCCCTAACTCCTGTGGAGCAGTATACCTATCATATTATATCAATCAATATTTGGGACCGATTATGGGTATATAATGGCGTAAAAGACACAGGGCTTGATTAAAATTAAGAATTTTTTTTTCTGAAAACCAAAACGTCATTGTCAGAACGTAGGAATCGAAAGTATTTGAATATTTAATAAGACTCGACTGAAAATTCGTTTCCAACTGTCAAGAACCGTTATCAATCTTCCGAGAAAACATATTAAATATGCAAGGCACTTCAGATGGAATTTTACGTTGTATTGCATGATATGGCGATAATATTTGCAAATATCAGATTGTTTCCAATCAAATAATTATCGTGAAATGCATCGTCAGAATTCATTCACAACGTGGTGTTTCAATCTGAAAACAAGCCCATCTGTGAATGATTTTGTTATTCAGCAACACAGGATTCACTAAAATTATCATGAATTGGATATTTGATGAACTCAGTTTTCCTCAAGTTGCAATGAGGGGACTTTGTGGTAACAATCAAACTGGACGGAACATATAACGTCCAATAAAAATTTTAAATTTCCTCTCAACGGTCCTTGAGAATTTGCTTGAAAATATCCAAATAGGTTCTTATTTTTCTTCGAAAATACGAAATAGTTTTTGAAAAAATCAGTACTTGAATTAGGTATAAGTATCGTGCAGCTTTGAGGAATTCGATAAATCTCGCCTACTACATTAAATGGTAGCTTAATTAAATCATAATAAGCATTAGAAAAATGCAGCCATTGTTTTCATTCCCAGCCAGTTTAACTGAAATGAGGACTATAGTTAGGCGCGACACATAAAAATTTAAATATATAAAATCTTGTACATAGAGTGTGTCCGGATTTAGCGTGAATGTACTTGAGAAAATGATTAAAATATAAGAAGAATTTAATATCTACTTAGGTCCTTTGTACCGCAGGAGTCACTTCAACGTGACCCCCATAATTTGGCAATAACTTGGTCAAAGTTTGTCAAGTTTGAATAAAATTTCGTACAACTGTATCGTCTGGTTATAAATAACGGACTAATTTCTACCATATATATTTGGAGAGGCGAGTTTCATAAAATCACTAACAATTTCTGGACAGGCCATCTCATTGATATTGTAAGCAGAGAAATAGTTCCTCAAACATTTTTGAAGAAATAAGGTACCCACAATCAAGAGCGCTTCGGAGCATCATTCTCGTGAAAAAAATGATTTTGTGATTATATGAATTCCCGTTTCTATAAAGATTCATATAAATCTGAGTTGATATAATTTTTTTTTATTTTTGACATCTAGAATCACCCTCTGAAGTTTATTGAGGTTAAAAATTCTCTTATAAGCTTTGTGAATAGGAAAATATCCCGCATGTAAGGAGGGTTTTCATGAAATCACGGAGTGTACCAAAATTAACTGTGGAATTCGGCAGTAGCATTTTTAGTACTAAGCTGTAGAACATTGGAAGTAATGAACTAGTTCAAGCAAGGGCAGGTCGGTAGCAACAACATAAATTGTCCTCGCGTAGAAGGCAACTAGAAACCATTCTACTACTATTCCTAAGAGAAATTAGCATTCAGGATATGGTTTCCTGATTCTCGATAAAGCTTGCTACAATGTTTCGTATGTTTCATATAGTTTGTGCATTTGTGTGACTTTGAGAGAGAATATAAGATAACTGAAATAATAAATTTGTATAAATCAATTAATAATTTAAATTTCACAAAAAAAAAAGAAAGATTGCTCACCAGTGATTCTTATATTAGCAGGACCACTCACTATTACTTGGCGACTCAGTTTATGCATTGTTCTACATCTATAAGTTGGAAATTGATCGCTGAACTCCAGATTGTGGACAAGCAGTTCCCCAGAAGGCAACTGATGAAATTTTCCATCTGGAAATGAATGAAATTAGTTGTAATAATCGATGATTTGCGAAATATTGGCAAACTCGAACTTGCGAAAATTGCCTCGTCAAATTTAAGTGAAGTTTTATAGAAATAATGATTAAAAAAATGGTTTGGAGGAGTAAACTGATATAATATCTACAACTATTTGCAGTCGAAGTCAGTATCCGAATATGATTCGAATTTGATTCTGTCATACGAATTTCTCCAAACTCTAACCAGATGTACAATATACAGGGTGCGTACCAAGTTTGACGGCCTATTAGGCGTTTCTGGAGAACTGGACCTATTTGAAATCTGAAAATTGGGATTATACTATTGTTTGACATTATCTACCGATCTGAAAGTGTTCTTGGAGCCTGACCACTTTCAGTTATACAGGGAGTGAAAAAAAAATTCAAAAATTTTTTTTTTTTTCGAATTTGATAGAGTATGCAATTCTGAATACATTCCTACTCAAATCATTGCATTCGTCGAAATACTTTCCAAAATATCGAGAAAAAACTGAAGAAAAAAGGGAGATAAGTGTTTTCGGTATTATGTTTGTTATTCCTAACCTAGATATCGTAAGCACAAAATGTTTTCACGTTTCTGAAGGCGAAGAATGTGAAAATATTCTATATTTTCAGAATTTTGAAAAACCCGTCACAGGGTGTTCCGAATGTTGGTTCAAAACTTGGGATCAAGATTGACCCATAACTTTCGTTTTTCAAATTAGAACCCTATTTTTTTATGATAGCGTTAGATTGTGCGAAGAAAAATGATGATAATGTTCCAACATGTTAATGCGCCTAAAAATTAATAATTCTAGCGTTATTCAGGATTTCCTGATTTCATGTCGTACGTGCCGTCAAATTCATAGAATCTGTTTCATATCAACAATGACCTTGGTCATAGAAGATAAATCACTCAAATAACTCAGTAGTGACTTCCTCTTTTCTGAATTCATTTATCATTGTTGATGTGAAACAGATTTCATGAATAGAAACAGAAAATCCTAAATAACTCAAGAATTAGTAATATTAGGAGCATCAACATGTTTTAACATTATCATAATTGTGCTTACGATATCTAGGTTAGGAATAACAAACATACACACGGGATTTTCCGTGTAGAAATAGTTGACATTTTCTAAAATGAATTTATTTCGACAACAATAACATGCGTCTTTTTCAAGATATATGAAAACCCTAAGTGAAAGGTATCGGGGTTGTGTTTCTTCGCTTTCATTGGAGCCATCCTTTCTTTCTTCGCTCTGTGCCGCGTTGATGTTTCTTTCAGACGACTAATTGTCCGTTTACTGTATGATTCTATGTTGGCTACTTGTTCAGAATTTTGAAAATCGATTGAATGGCCGGTACTCTTTATATGGACAAGAGATCAAGTTGAACTTTCTTGATGCTATTCTTGTGTTCTTCTTATCTAATTCTTCTGTTTGTCTGGACAAACCAAGACAAAAAAAGAATTTTCAAAAATCTGAACAACTAGCCAACACAGAATTATACAGTAAACGTCTGGTGAGAGAATCAATTGAAATTGAAAAACGGGGGAATATGAATAAAAGAGATGATTCCTTGGCATTGTCTGCAAGCTGGAGAGCGATTCTTAATGAATATATATCAAATTAAGATCTAATAACTACGTTAATTGAACATACTGACGACAGTTGAAGGTACCCGTCGCAGATTGTATCGCGGTTGCGTTTCTTCGTTTTCATTGGAGCTATCTCTTCTTTCTTCGCGCTGCGCCGCGTCTTTCAGACGACTTATGGCCAGTTTCTGAGGTCTTTTTAACGGTAGTTTATCTATTCGATAACTTTGACGGATGAATAACTGGAGATTTCAGTTTCTGAATACCCTCCCTAAAGTTATCCATTCGATAAACTCAGTTTATTTTAACGGGACGATTTTGGCAGTTTATCTATTCGATAACTAACTGGCGCATGGGCAAAGACGTAATCTTAGATTTCCAACCTCACTTTTGCTGTAAGTTTTATCTTGAAATTACTCTCTTTTGCGTGTTTTGTTTTAGAAAAATATATGTGAACATTTCATACTGTTATGGAAAATATACGAAGAATATATATACGAAGAATTATGATCTAGTTTCAAGTTCCAGCGACCATCAGATGGGGCAATGCATCATGAACATTATTTATGCAACCAGCTTCGTAGATCAAAATGTTTACAGATGATTAATTCGAAAATAGGTTCAACAAGCAAAAAGCGAACAGTTCTATAGCTTCGTAATGAATTTAAAACGTATCAGATTCATTTTCGCAGAGAAAATACAACAGAACTCATATCAAGACAAGAAATACAATAGTTGAAACAAAAGGCATTTGGTGTGGGGGAACTAAGTCAGATGTTAGATTGTGTTATATATATACAATCCAGAGCAGTGCTTCACGATACAGCGTTGCAAAATACAGATTATTTAGGAACTTCAAGGTACAGCTTCTGTAACCCCGGATAATGAAATTCCTAGTTCGATCAGGGACAATAATCTCCGGAGAACAACTGTTACCCAGTATTTCAGGTGAATAATAGCTAGAATGTAATTAATCACAACATATAATACAATTAATCATTTGTTTTTGGTTTGTTGACATATTTACTTTCGAAGTTTGATATTCTGAGTTGTAACGTTGAAATTATATTGCTTTTAATCGGAGCTCAACATTTTGCAATTGCACTTCAATCTATTTCAGTGATATCTCCAAGGTCAACGATGTTCTCTCTGTACAAATACCATCTAATATTCATATTTTAATCAGCAAACCCGATAAAGGATGAATAAGTGATACCTGTTATATAACATCACTTCAAAGAAAATCTACTAGCATGCCATGTTCCTACATCCTCAGTATGGAAAGAAATTATCTGGTTTTACTAACCTCCTTGCAATGAAGGATATATAAAAAGAGAAGGTTCCTGAATCCAGGAAATAATGCGTACTAAATCCTTGACAAATGCTGGTATTACGCATTTCAGAATTGCCGTACATCCTCTTGCTGCTCCTCTGACTTCTACATCTACTTTATATGCTTGTGTTACAACTGAAAAAAACAACTCAATGTAGAGAGATTTCATGTTCTTGGATCATAATAAGCTATTTCTCATAATAATGATTGTGGATTTATCAATTGATATTTTGAGGAAAAGAACTATATTACATTGTTTCGAAGTTTGAAAGAAGAATCTTATTGAAGGTACAAAATATAAGACGCTGAAAACACCGTTCAGATGAAGAGGTAAAATCGTAAAATTCTTATCGGACCTCCCACCAAAGTACATTTTCAGAAACAAGAAAAAGAACATAGCCCAACCCAGACGGTTCATGAGTTTTTTGAAGAATTTGAAAGAAATTTAACATTTTTACAATTACAAATAACGTTTATTACCTACTTTTGATGCAAAAATTCTAGCAGCTTCTTTCTGATTGATAAATCCACGAGTTAAATACGTTTTTCTCTTCACGTCTTTTCGAAATCGTTCCCTTTAAAGAATCAAAGATAACAAAAACAAAAGGAGTTTAAACTATGAGAATGATACTAGAATAAATAAACTTGTTCAGCATCTATATTGGTTCGAATCTACATAATATACAAACATATTCTGTAACTGCCTATCTCAATCGAGTAGCTCAAAGGAAAAGTGAAATTAAGTGAAATGTTGAGAAATTTGGGTTTCACGTTGAAATCTATAAAAAATAGCATTGATAAGTATGAAAAAGATTGTAACTCACTCAAAAGTATGATTGTTACATACTTGGTCAAAAGTATGATTCAACTTAAACCACTTATTAGAAGAATGATATGCAACCTTATGTACCCAAATATCGGTATAACTCAAAAATTCTAAATTTGTGACTTACACCACTTTTCCTCTGACCGCCTCAATTATTATTGAATTAACTTGAGAAGGAATTATCGGTCTCCAGGAACAATGTGAATTTCGAAATTTATTTAATTTTTTTTGCGACGTTTCGGCCAATTTGTGTCCTTTCTCAAGCTGAAAAACAGACAAAAATGATATTCAGTGTCATTTGCGAAAACTACACACTATACAAACATTCATGGAAAATTTAACATCAGAAACAATTAGATTTCAACAGTTACGAATATGAAAGATAAAAACATGATACTTTAGAATAATGGAAATCTTAGACAATTATCATCTATGTATATTATGTATACTGTACACGATGCATGTCCTCACCTCAGATTAAAAAGTCGAATCATAAAATTGTTGGAAAATCTCGTCCATATCAGTAGTTTCTCAAGGAAAAGGTGAAAAGAGCGGTCAAATTCGACGTATATATAGTCCGTTTCAAAATGATTGGCATCTCGGGCGGCTGTGGAATCTCGAAAATATGTTGGTAATATCCCGTCAGTAACATTTGAGTTCTGGGATTTAGGTTGGTGTTGATTGAAAACACTAAGTTTTGACATTTCAGAGTTTGAATTAACCTCCTGAATATATTTCGAATTTATTTCCGTATGCTTATGTTCTTGATTAAATCGACAAATTAGTTTTGGATTTGAATATTTATCAAGTATTACCGAATTGAAAATGGCTGGAATTCATCAAGATACCTCTCGCCTCGCCTAACTACAAGGGAACGTGCAGTAGTTTATCGTCGGAACTTAGAGTTTTTCTCAACAATTCAGCAGGTATTAATCGCGTTTTGCTAGTTATTCAGGTAACAATCGTTTACTTTTTCGGGGTGTTTTCTGATAAATAAATGAGTCTCAAAATTTCAGTTTTCACCTAGACCTGTCTGATGAATTTTGGAAAAGAAGAAGGCAAGACGAGTCATTACAATCAGGAGTGAGCAGTGGATGGAAACCTATTCCACATTATTATACCTTCAAAGAGAAATTATACGATGTTATTTTTTCTAAAATAAAAAGCAATTGATAAATTGGTTTGTACATCTTTTTTGAACTGCCTGAAAAGTAACTGAATTTTAATCAAAATTAACATTTGGTATATTATTTAATGAATCATGAAATGGACAGTACATATCAATAAATACAAATAATAAGTGATCCATTTTATAGCATTTCATACTTCAAATGATTCACAATTTGTCAACAAATAATTTCTATTTGTTTCAACAACTTTGCTATGAAAGTGTAAAGTCAGGTCAGCTTTGTACTTTTTGTTCCACAATACTCAGAAAAAAAGACTGGGCGAGCACTTGGCTGAATTTTCGATAGTCATCAAGAATGCAAAGATTGCCAAAGGGCCTTCATAAAAAACGAACTCTTTCTACATTGGAATTCCTCGAAATCTTGCAAGATTTCATGTTGAAGCATTCCACGCTATTTTTATTATCAATCCTGAATTTCCAAATCCTAATGCTTGATCTACAGCGAAATTGTATGGGTGTGTATATTTTAGTCATCATCTATCTTAGCTTGTTTCTCTATTGCAATTGAAGCTAAGTTTCAAAATTTTTCAATACAACAATGATGAAAATAATATAATTTCACAAAAAATTCTTCAAACTTATTTGAAAAAAATATATTCAATCATTTAATAGGTTATATTGATATATTTCAATCTATGATGAACACAGAAATTTTTAGTAACTTTTTGTAACTAGAAATTAAGCCCCGGCTGGAATTCCATGGCTTGCTCTGATGACAATCATTTTGAAACGGACTATACATAGATGGTAATCGACTAAGACTACCTTTATTCTTAAGTATCGTGTTTTTTATTGTTTATGTTAGTAACTGTTGAATTTTAATTGGTTTTGATGTTATATTTTCCATGTCTGTACAGTGTGTAGTTTTTACAAATGTCACTGAATATAATTTTTTGTTTTCCAGCTTGAGAAAGGCCACAAGTTGGTCGAAAAGTCGCAATGAAGATTGAATAAACTTCGAAATTCATATTGTTCCTGGAGACCGATAATTCCTTTTCAAGTTATTTCATATGTGGAACGAAATTTTATACTTTAGCCGATTTCGGTTGTTTTGGTTGGTTAACGGTTGACCGCTCAGTTCATAAATGACAACGTCAAACGAACCGCGCTTTCGAATACGGTTCAAATTTCGGCAAAAGAGCTGATTTGAGACGTCACCAATATGTCATTCGAACGCGATTGGTCCAAAATTGACGGACCAATTTATGAACCAGCCAAGAACCAAAGTCAATCGAAATCGCCTATTGATATAATTGAATTAATCCAAAAATGAGTAATTGAAATCGGTTTTGTTGAGTCAAAATCTCCACGAATTCACAACTCATGTTATCAGCATAAATTTGAAATCTGAAAACTCACCTGCTCTTACTTGCACGTCCCTGCTTATAATTCGACCAACTGTATTGGAGGCAACACATCTGTATACAGTACTGTGTATATCTTGTCTATATGAAGCCGCAGAGAAGGGCTGAAGATAAAGAGTTCCATTCCGTAACACCCTTCTGATACCAGAAACGTCTCCTACTGACGTACCGTCGACAGACAACCAATCGATTGAGGGTTGAGGGCTTCCAGAGGCTGAACAATCCAACCAGCCACCACTTGAGTTCGAAAATTCCAATTGTGGGGGAGGTTCCATCACAAAAGATGGACCTCTCAGGTGCAAATCGAAGGATGATGAGTGTCCTGAAAATAAAAAAATTATTGTTATGTCTCAATGGCTCTACATTCGCATCTCCACTCCATCATAATTCTGCATATTTCAGGATTCCCATCGGGGAACATATTTATTTACTCCAGTATCACAAGATACCTCAGAAATCGAACAAACGTGTTCTTGTATTTGAACCTATTATACAGGGTCTTTCACGAGGAACCTCACCCATATTTATACGGGAAACTACTGAACGTAGTTTCATGAAATTCAGCACTTATAAGTATTTCACGATGCTGATGAAATCTAAAATATTTTCAAGGCATGAGCACCTCCGGTTTTTCCGGAAATGACGTCAACTTCCGTTTTTCAAATTAGAACACCATTTTTTTATTGCAGAAATAGATTCCTTAGAAAATTTCAAGTTATTTTGATGTACCATTTTTCAGTTTTGGTTGGAAAATTCTTTCTGAGTGGGAAAATTCGAAAAAAAAATCGAAAATAGAGCTCCGCTGAAACAAGAATAACTTCGAGGTTTTTGGATGGAAAATTTTCATTTTTGGGATTTTTCAAGATGTAAGATTGATGCATCCACTTTAAAAATCGAAATCGCGTTTCATGATACAGGGGGTGAAAAAATTGCTTTAAATTTAGGGATGACAAAATCGTGAAAAATCAATTTTTTCAAATTAGAACCCCATTTTTTTATGGCAGATATTGAATTTACGTTAAAAAATAAAAATGGTGTTCTAATTTGAAAAACGGAAGTTGACGTCATTTCCGGAAAAACCGGAGGTGCTCATGCCTTGAAAATATTTTAGATTTCATCAGCATCGTTAAATACTTATAAGTGCTGAATTTCATGAAAATACGTTCAGTAGTTTCCCGTATAAATATGGGTGAGGTTCCTCGTGAAAGACCCTGTATAATAGGTTCAAATACAAGAATTTTATCAAGACTAGAGATTTCCATTTTATCGATAATGAAGTATATAATAGAAGCAAAGTCATTACAAAAACAAAATAATATCAATTGCTATCAGTCAGAAAAAATTCGTTTGTTGAAAATTATGGAAATTCAAACAAATCAGCAGAAATCTTTCGCATTCAATTCAATAAATGAATTAGGACTGAGAAAAATATTAGGTACACTGTGCATTTCGGAAAATTTTTTATCACACGCCGCAACAACCTCCATATCAGATGATACTATTGAGAGTTTACATGAAAACCATGACATATACACTGGACCGGAAAATTAACCAGATGGAAAAAATAGCCTGACTACAATCTACAAAACTAACTTTTGCGTTTTTTGACAAATTTCGTTCATTTTTCGAGAGATGGCGTGTGACTTAATCTTCATTATGTCCTGAAATAGATTTCACGAATCGATTAATGTATAGGTAAGTTGAGATACATGGTAAAATAAAACATTTCATTTTACTCTCAACTTGTGAACATGCTGTGGAGAAATTTAAAAACTGTATGATAATTCTGAGTACGTCATTTCCAAGACCTATTTTTTCTGAACAATTTGTTTCCTCATTCATATCGATATTTTTTCCGAAGAAAAATCACAGGTTTGAAGAATATAATAATGCAGTAATCCTTTATTAGCTACATCAAAATTAAAAATAACAGAGGCAGTTTGGAGATATGTTTATTATAATCAAGTGTCCCTTCATTCCACGAGATTGAAAACAGCTCTCATTCTTTCCTTGAAGCAGAAGCCGCGTCTTATGGTATCTGATACCACTCATGTGTCAGTCCATATGCTAAAGCAACCAAGGTTTGAAATTCGCTGCAGTTCTACCTAACTCTCTTTCGTAGTGCAGTAGGGTTAAGATCTGGACTTCTTGGGGACAAGTCGAATACGTGAAAGTCAGTAACGTTCAAATATTGTCTGGATATTGATGCAATGTGAGGTCGAGCATTATCGTTAGTCATTATTGAATTCGGGCGTTTTTTTTTTCAGATCGGTTAATTTTGTGGTCAGGGCCGGACTGGGCCGGCGGGGTAACGGGTAATTCCTTGTTGGGCCCCCTGGTTTGGGGGGGCCTTGTCTAAAACAATGCTACTTACTAAAACATATAAAATTTACCTCGGTTAACAGCTGTACTAAAAAAGTGTTTCACGGTGTCCCCTCAGGGAAGAGAGGAAGATGAAAACCGGATGGAAGCCCCATTATATAAAGGTGTCTTTAATGAAACATATTCCAGAAATGAATTTAACACTATTCTAATACAAGCCGATTATTTTTTAATAATAATTTGAGTCTCTAAGATATAATATGGGACCCTCGTATATTTCTGAAGAATGAAAAACGAAGTTTGTTGTATTTTACGCTACTCTCGGAAATATCAAAGTGTTTGCATTGAAAATTGAAAATAGAAATCATTTCTGGAATACCACCGAAACCTCCCCGAAACCAAACACCGATGAGTAATGGAGTAATGCTTATATCATAAATAAGTTGTTATAAAAGTGTCCCTTGTCGTGAGGGGCCTACTGCCATATTTATCAGTATAATAGGACGGCGGCTCTTTTGATGACAATGCATTTCTGGATATTTTCCTTGTTTACTATTGCATAATGCTATGAATTTTTCACACCCGACTGTGCTTCTTAATTAAATTTTACATACTGCAAATCGTTGTACGTGTACCACTATAGTCTGAATTGTGTTTTTAGCCCTATTTAAGTAAGTGAGTTGAATCAGCTCATACATTCAATCAAGGTGAGTTATAAATCCACTATTCATTCTAGAATCGTACTGTCATATATGATTCTACAAATAACCGGAAAGTAATATATTTTTTTTTTCAATATTTATGGTGCGCTTCTATACAATACAATGTGCCACAACCAGAATTCATACAATTTAAACGTGTTTTTTGGTAACTAATACGATGGATGCAATTTATAATAAATAATTTTCTAAAGGTAGAATCTGTAACGGTATTTCCCAAATTAAAATTGATAAAATTCAGAATACCTTCCACCATTAGTCAGGAAACTTTTCTAGTATACCTACTAGTGTTGATGAATGCTAAAAGTATTATAACTATTAATATCGACAACGACAACATTATGAATATTTTAAGTATGAAACATGTTTTGAAAAACATGCTCTAGCCAAAGAAAGCCGAATAGTTCTTTTTACTTCTTTACTGAACTATTTGAGCACCGGACGGATCAGCTATTTTTTGGTCCATTTGTTATGTTTATTAGAATAACTATCTCTTTATGTTGAGGTCTATAGATGTTCTACAACATCTATTTACATTTTTTTAAATTTTATTGAAAGCCTTATGTCACTATGTTTGCGTTTCGATTTGTTAAGAGTGATTATTTTTTGTTTGATTATATATTATTCTTCATAATTAATTCAAATTTGTTGTATTTTTGCTTTTTTTTCCTAGCCTCAAATATTCGAACTCGACTAGGGAACGCACATCTTGACAAAGTTGCTTTTCTACTTTTTTTTTCGGGTTGACCTTAAACTTCGTCACCCTGAACGAAACTGAACCAGTACGCTGGTTTTTATCTCCGGAGGTGCCCGCGACAAGCGCTCTGGGGCCCTCTACAACATTTCTCCCGGTGGGCCCCAACCATACCAGTCCGGCCCTGTTTGTGGTCCAGTGAAAGTATATTTTTTTCACTACATCATGACAAAAAAATTCAAAGGATTGGTTATTTTCATCTTATGTGTGGAAACAATTTAAACTTAAGTGGGTACCTCTAGCGAATGAGTCACTCTAGTCATGGAGAAATGGATGCCCATACAAATAATTCCATTCCCATCATGGCCCAAGTTCAGGGTGCTGTTTTTTTTCTGTTAGTTTCACTTTGGCTTCGGAGCATTAACGGGCATTTTCGCGCTCCGACGGCGTTTACTTCAAACTCTAAATGAGTGGTTGTAGTTAACCTGAAGGAACAATGAAAGTACGAGGAGATTTCTGTTTGTTGAGAAATTTTGGTGAGAGGAGGTTCAGCTGCGCCCTGCTAGAAGGCAAACCTTTGTATATCTCTGAGTTTATCATCTCGCATGGCTTAAATGCTGGCCTCTAGGAGTCTAGGATGCTCCTTCATCGTTGCTGGCTGGGACGCACTGATGAGTCCTAAGAAGGACGAAACCGGTCTGTCTATGCTTTTCTTCGATGACGGCATTTTCTCGCCTTGAATAAATCTGAAACGGGTTCTGCACTAGTCCATTCCCCACTTAGATTATAATAGTGGAGCAATACCGGACATCAGAAAACGCCAAGAATTGTCAGCAAAGCGAACCCGTGAGGAAAACTCACCCGGAGGGGCATCTAAACTGAACAATTATTGATGAAAAAAATTATGAAATTTTATGTGTTGAATATTTCCTCACTTGGTATAATGGATTTAGTTTTGTTTTTCACCTGAGATTTTATATTTTCTTTTTAGTGTAAAATGAGAAACTCTTCGGTACGTATGGTTGCTTTAGCATAGGCATTGACGAATGAGTGGTATCATATACCGTAGGAATTTAGACTTTCCGTACCTGTATTTGGCTCCTCACACGAATAGGCGCTATGCTATTGGTCAGACGAGCACGAATTAAGAAATCAATCACATTTCGAGTACAAAATGTATG
Source organism: Hippodamia convergens (assembly GCA_038502775.1). Classification (NCBI taxonomy): domain Eukaryota; kingdom Metazoa; phylum Arthropoda; class Insecta; order Coleoptera; family Coccinellidae; genus Hippodamia; species Hippodamia convergens. The sequence goes on from CM076608.1 coordinate 89,604,655, forward strand.
ATACGTACAATGAGCAAGAGTTCAGCTTTATTTATAACTAGCTGGCCCGTCGAACTTTGTTTCGCCTCAGAGATTCATATTGTTGTATCAACAAAACTGGTACTTCTTCAAGTAGGAGGTAAATAAAACAAAATTAAAGTACAAAATATACAAAAAATTTAATTACATTGAAATAGGTAGGTATTTACATGAATAGAATTGACTTTATTTAAGCAGTACCTACCTTATTATTATTTAAAAATTGTTTTATTGTTGCACCTCATGATGAACCACATTTTTAGTTTTTTCGTCATAAAATTTTCCGTAGTGTTCGGAAGAAAGAAAGGTGTGATAACACATGGACTCAGATGCGTTAATATTATTATTGAAAGTAGTTCATCGAATTTCTATCAAATAAAATACTTACACGAAAACGCTATCAATCTCAGCGACATCTACTGACGTAATTCGCAAGAAGGAAAATAATTTCCTACTTTTTTCCATTTTATCAAATTTTTCATTGTTTTAATGTATTTTATGTTAACCCCACCGTAGAAGAATCCAACAAAAAAACTTTTATAACAAACAGTTCATCCAATCTTGAGTTATAAATGGTGTAACCAACAATATGGCCGACTGAGTTTTATATATTAAGATTTAATTCAGCAATTACTTATATTAGCTAATTGAAAGTGGGATTTTTTTCCAATTGGTGAATGAATCCTTACTGATTGCTTTATTCAGCCACTTCAAATTGTGAATGTTTTCAGCCTAACATCCTTTTTCTCAGAGATTTTGAATAAGGGTATAAAAGCAAGCGCTAGTAAAACGCTTCGTTTGTATTTATGTCAAATACAATTTGGTTCCTTTTCAATTACAAACAGCTGTACCGATGTTTGTTGAGTCCACTTTTTGTTTTTATTACCTCTTTGCACAATCCCTCTTTGGATTTGTCTTCACTAGTTTCTCATTTTTTTTTACCTTCCCTTTGCTCGCTTTCTATATTCATAGCCACTTTCACAGCTTCTTGACATTAAAAAAAAATGAACTCCACAATTAAAATGAGTGATTTGAAGAAAAGTCCCCATAAACTTTAGTTACACTAAAAATTTCACTAATAATATGCAATAATACTGGTACGCGACTGGCAACTAGTCTATAATGGTTAGCTCTCAATTCATCTTCAATTTCGCGGGTCTATGAATACGTATTGTATCGATGGACAAATACAACCATCCAGTCAGTACCGATTCCGAAATTCACATAAAAAATTTACATGTAAAATAAACTTACTACGGAAACTCATCAAAGGTGCCGCATTCACATTATGAATATGCCTGTCCTCCTGCGATTTCTCTGACAGTGGTTGATTTTAATTAGGAATAATTACAATTTACGATAGATTCTCACATTTTCTTTGATGGACGTAACTGCCGACTGCTGTTCGGTTTGAGGGCGGCTTCTTTGATTTTCAGATTCCTGAGGAGTGTGCAAAATGCGACAAAATTTTCGTCTTCTATTCCGAAGGAATATACGGGCGGTTATGACGAGAAAATATGTGTAAGTTTTAAAGGTGCCTATTTCTACTTTTTTGTAAGATTGTAAAAGATTTTTTTGTAATTTACCGATAATATGTCGGCAATATGGCACTGCGTTTCTAAGATTATGATACAGTTTCTAAGTAATAACTCACAACAACCATTTCCAACGTGTAATTTCCCGTTGTCAGGACAAATCGCGAATACATCTCCATTTCGTACGTTGCTGATTTTGAATACGAATTGTGAATTATTTTCACTTGAAGTAGATCTTGGAAAGATTATATTTTATTTAGGTAATAATTGTTGAAAAAAAAATCAACGAAATAAAACAATTTTATTATTATAAGTAACGTACAAGAATGAGTGAGATCCAACCAAAAACATTTTCATGTTAAATGTTGCCATGACGAGACCGCATTTCACTGCGTTGCCGAATAGTTATCAGATCTCATGTAGAGACAGCTGCTAACATTATACTCTTCAACTTCACAAATCCTTATTTCACAAACTCTATACATCTTGGTCATAATAAGTGTACCTACATTTTCTGTTGGCTCTATATGAAATCTTTTTCCTTTTTGACCATCGGCATCAGCAACATCCTACATAAAAATATTATCGGTTATATCTAATGTTTTATCTTTCATAACAAACAGTCCTTATGTATAAATTTCAGATTGAAACTTTGTATTTTCGATAATCATAATCTGGAAGTTTTGTTCATTTGTTCAGAATATGGCAACACGATAATTCTATGAATTTAAAAAAAGATATTAATAGACTCAGTTCAATGTATTCATATCTGATGGACATCGATTCAATCATTAACAAAGCACCAGATCGAGTCATTTAGAGAGGTTTGTTTATCAAACATCATTACATAGAATCATACCCTTTGAATTTTTGTGATTCGATTATTTCAAATAATTTTCTTCCATAATGTCATATTGAAATTTCATCAACTTCTAAATTCAATTCACTTATGATTTCTGTAAATTAATCCCATCATTTTGAATCTTTCATGCAACTACATCTTTGAAATTCAACCTCAAATTCGTGAGTAAGATCCTTGTAACTTTGTCTTTATATTTATCCATTGTATTTATTCAGTTCTCCTGATGAAGGGACCATAAATATCTCGAAAGCTCGAGTGAAGAAAAAAAAGTACTATTTGATTCAACTGCTGCTATTCCCAATAAATTAAGAACCTTTATATATATATATATATATATATTATATATATATATATATATATATATATAAACAGGGTGTACCTAAGGCGTTTCTGGAGAACTAGACTTATTTGAAATCTGAAAATTGGGATTATTACATTGATTGACATTATCTACCGAGCTAAAATATTCTTGGAGCCTGACCACTTTCCGTTATACAGGGAGCGAAAAAAAATGTTTCAAATTTTTTTTTTCGGTTTTTTTCTTTCAGAATTTGACAGAGTAGGGTAAGCGATATAGTCGTTGACACCCCGATAGTGATTGACACTCTACACACTTAATCCGTCGTAATAACATATTGGTATTTACCAGCGACTTTTTTCTTCTACCCACGTATGCTAGAAGGTCCAACACTCATTCGATGAATGTTTTAGTTCAGTAATTTGGCCCCCTGCTCAGATCGCAATGAGATATTTGTCGCGAAGTTGTGTAGTAATGACAATCGGTTCAATCGTTGACGTTTTGTTAAGGAAAGTGACTGCACATATGCGTGAATTTCTTTAGATTGGGGTATCTGAGATATATGGAAGAAATTTTTCAGTGTTTGAAAGATTACAAAGATTGGATATTGATATAAACGTACCCTTCATTGATGTTTTCTTTCAGAATAAATCGCATGTCAATGACTGTCTTGTTTATATTACATCGGAACAATGATTGACATAGGGTGTCTATCACCGTCTGAAAGTATCACATTTTGATATTCGAGTTCATCGCGTATTTTAAAAATTGGAATATAACTGATTAGCTTTTTATTGTGTTTTCTTTCTTCCGGATCGGATAAACATTGGTTGACACCATGTCAATAACTATTTTCTAGGAGGGTGTCAATCACTAATTATCCCTAGTAAACTACCTTACAGAGTGTTCCTGATGGAGGCTATTTGTTCCTAAAGACCCTACTTGGTTCTCTGATGACTTTGTGGAGTCCACGGGACTTATTTCAAACTGACCATCCCTCTAGAGAAGAACTATTCTGTAGTACAGGTTGAACTGTATGTTGTTCTTGTCTTCACGCTGGAGAATATCCAAATATCAGAAGATGGTACTCCGAGAAACTCATGTTGTGACAGTCAGTGAACACTAAAATCCCTCGCTATGACAGAGGTCAAATACTACTTACTAGGAGAATGCAGGAAATCTCTTTGTGAGCTGGGCTCCTGAAACTTTCTGAAAGTTATTTGGTCTCTGGCTCACGCTGAGATATGGCTATGAGAGGGCAGATGTATGGATGAGCAGGGACACAATCAGTTTTCATTGGTTGGAAGTCGACGCTTCACATCCACCGTACAACTTTCAGGAGTTCTTCGGGAGATGGCTTGACAGAAAATTTTTCTCTGAATGGAGCACGGGAAGTGATCTTAGGCAGTCAAGGCTTCTCATTGGGAGTTATCAATAATGTCTATGTTATTCTTTCAAAATTGTTGAAGATGAAATGAATTATTATTATTATTATTGTTTTTCCTCTGGGTCTGAGGTCGAACAACTCCTGAACCTTGAGGGGAAACACCTGTGACTGGTGTTTTGAGTGATCACCTGTTTAATAAACATTAAAATCGCTAGTCTCTGGTTGGCCCCGTACCGTTGGTGAAGGAACACAGATGTTGCTGTTGAACATGCCCTGTTTACCTGTGGAAACCTTTATTACTTCAAGACAACACATCTGGAAAATCCAATACCCACTTCCTCCCATTCCTATGGCGAGAGGGACTTCTTCCTTGTCTACTCGCGACATTTTTGACAGCATGTCTTGAAGTTTGACTTTCTTATCCTGTATACGGTTGAACACTAGGCCACTAGGCCTCCAATCAGCCTGGAGAAGGCACCTCACCAAGAAGAAGAAGTGATTAATTTTGTTGTTTTCGTCGTCCAAAAAAGTGAGAATATCATAAATTCTCATAACTTCATATATTAGTACCGAAGTTGAGCACATTGTGTCGTTTGATATTTTTTACCTGTTTTTTCGGCTTACAACAATGAAAATAGATATATCCTATATCATCAACATGATCCCAATTTTCTCCACAATATATTACAATGGCCGGAGACTCCAGAGAGAACAACAAGTTCGAGGAAACTGCTATTCATGAAAATGTCTTTCACCTGGGAAGATATGAGAGAAAAATATAGAAAAGAAGGAAAAATATCCAGCTGCAGAGGGGAAGAAAAGATCAATTCTCAAAGCCAAAACTGACGCCGAAGAAAAGAAAAAATTGAACCTAAAAATAAGTCGATTTGTAAAGTTAACAATACTTCATCAGTGATTTATCAAACCGAGCACATCCACAGATACTGCAAGTGTGAAGAATTATGAAAATGCCGGAATTGAATTGGAAGAAAATACAGAATAATCGGTTGCTGCAAATTTGTGTCGTGAGTAATATGCTTTTATAGAGAACATTTCTGTATTTTCCTGATGAAGCTTCATCTGCTGCAACAAGTTTACCAAAATTATAGTTGCAAACGATGTGTATCATCATGTTGAAGAGAATACCATATCGTTGGTCCAATGCCGAAGTCACGAATGTGCTTTTTTGATGTTCCGGGAAAAACGTGTTTCAAAAATTGAAGACAGTGCTATAAACATAGATTTCTTTTCGTTCTACTAGGCCAGATGTAGGAGAGGGGGATAAGCAAACTCTTTCGCGATTTTGGCATTGACACCATGACCATAATCGTGATATAGTGAACATATGCAAAAAGCACATTCGTGACTTTGGCATTGTACCGACGATAAAACGTACCTTCTGGAAACTTGCCCAGATGAAAAAAATTTTACTTGTTCTACATGGAAAAAAAAAACATGAAAATACACAGCCCCTGTTAATGTGCATCTATGTTTCTATCTTTATTATTGAATATAGTGAATAACATTATCAACATTTTCATTAATCGTTCGTTCTACCCCATATACAAGAGTGTAAGTGAATGATATGAAGGATGTCAATGACTATCATTTTGTATGTCAATGATTATCGAAGTCTGTCAATCACTATCAAATCTGACGCTTCGAAAAAAAATCATTCTCATTCAGTTTTCAAACAACATATACCAAAAGTTCTGAGTGTTTACCGAAGAAGCATAATTGAACTGTAATATTGTAAGGGTCTCCACCTTGTTGTAAGAAAATTACAAGCTGAAATCATTAATTGAAAGTTTCTATGCGCTTAAGGTGTCGATCACTATACTTGTTACCCTATGCAATTCTGAATACATTCGTACTCAAATCGTTGCATTCGTCGAAATACTTTCGGAAATATCGAGAAAAACCTGAAGAAAAAGAGAGAAAAGAGTATTCGGTATTATGCTTGTTATTCCTAATCTAGATACCTTAAGCACAAACCGTTTTCACATTTTTGAAGTCAAATACTGTGGAAATATTGTACATTTTTAAAATTTTGAAAAACTCATCACAGGGTGTTTCAAATGTTCGGTCAAAAATTGGAATCAAGATTGGCCCATAACTTTCGTTTTTCAAATTAGAACCCAATTTTTTTATGATTGCGTTCGAGTGACAAGAAAAAATTCTTCAAATATGTCAGGTCCACCCTTAACTCCAAAGTCGACATCCCGCATGTTAATAACTGCAACAATCAACCGTGCTCCGGTCCTGAAGAATCTGCAGAAGTGTTAGCTCATTTTTTCGAATCCTCCTTCACCAGAAGAAGTACAAATTTTCCGAAACTGGTTGGCCCGTGCAACTCAGCTGAAATCACAGACGTCGATTTTTTTCCATCTCAAGTTGGACTGCGCCTGTCTCGTTTGAGTGTCGGCTCTTCGCCGGGTGCGGACGGTTTCTCTGCCAAACTCTTGAGAGAGTGTGCTTATCAACTATCATACCCCCTTTCCCTCTTATTCAGACGCTCTTTCGAGACTTCCCACTTGCCTTCGACGTGGCGGAGTGCTCTAGTGACGCCCATATTCAAGAAGGGAGACAAAAGGGACGCTGCCAACTATCGTCCCATCAGTTTGGTTCCGATCGTATCGAAGGTGTGTGAGAAGATTATCCATGAGAAAGTCCTTCATTTTGCCCTAACTAACCGGCTTATACCAGACGGCCAATATGGTTTTCTCCCCGGACGTTCGGTGGTTACCAATCTACTCGAATGCCTCAATTCCTGGTCGAGTTCTCTAGACGAGTCCCATCCGGTTGACGTGATCTACCTGGATTTTTCTCGTGCATTCGATCGAGTACCTCGTAGACTTCTCCTTCACAAGCTGAAGCACATCGGAATTAGAGGCAGTCTTCTCTGTTGGATCGAGGCATTTCTTACGGACAGAGTCTTCCGGGTTAGGGTCGGAGGGGCTCTCTCTGCGCCAAGGCCTGTATTGAGTGGTGTTCCACAGGGTTCTGTATTGGGCCCACTGCTGTTTCTCCTCTATACATCTGATTTACCCAAGATCCTCAAATCTAATTGTTCCCAATTTGCCGATGATACTAAGATATTTACAAGACCTCTTGTGGCCTCTGGTGAACTTCAGGAGGACCTAGTAGCGTTGAGCCGCTGGTGCCGGGAGTGGCAGCTTCCCCTCAATCTTGACAAGTGTGTTGTTCTGCACTTGGGTTACCGCAATCCCCGCCATCAATATTATCTGGAAGATGTGCCAGTCAACGCCTGCAGCAATCATTGTGACCTGGGTGTGATTATTAACGAGAACCTGACTTGGTCTGAGCATATTCTGTCTGTCGCGAACAAGGCTAAAAGATCTCTGTTTATGATCCAGAAGGCATTCAACAGATGTGAACCCGAAACATGTGCTGCGTTATTCAAGATCTATATCCGCCCCATTATCGAGTTTGCTAGCCCTGTTTAGTGCCCGGTACTGAGAGGTGATTTGACATTGTTGGAGGGTATCCAGCGTAGAGCGACTCGGATCCCATATGGGATTTTGCGCCCATCCTATGAGGAGCGATTGTCTCTCATGAACTTACCAGCATTTGCAGACAGGAGGATTCGAGGAGACCTGATTGCAACCTACCGTGCCCTTCACAATCGATTTGGTGTCGATCTTAGTGGCCTCTTTGGCAGGAACACCGACACTCCTCTTCGCGGTCATGCTTATAAACTTTCCAAGCAGAATTTTAGAACGACCCAGAGGCAACATTTCCTTCCTAACCGGGTTTTTGATGCTTGGAATAGTCTGCCTCCAACAGTGGTCAACTCTGTGTCAGTGAATGCTTTCAAAAACAATTACGACAGTTTGTGCCGCCGTGTCCGATAGTGACTTTCGTTCTAGCAGATATTTATGTAATTCCTTTTTTTTTCACTACTCCATTGCACTTTTTTTCTTTTCTCATTCATATACAATATGTTCTCCATGTTTGTATATTTTTGTTTATTTTTGAGTTTTATAGGCTTACCTTAACTGTTAACTCTTTTTAAATAAATAAATAAATAAATAAAGTCTAGTTTTCCACAAACGCCAAATAGGCCGTCGAACTTGGTACACCCTGTATATATATATATATATATATATATATATATATATATATATTAACGCGAAAACTAGGACTGGATCAGGCGATAATCTCACAGGCGCAAAAGCAGGTACTTCTGAACACCGTTTGTATAGTCCGAAAGTGCTTGCAGGATCAATAGCGAGTCGACTACCTTGACAACTGAGAGTCCGGTAGCCGCATGATAACCCGAAAATCGGTGGGAAAAAAAAAAAAAAAATTAACGTAAACATTATTTGAATTGTACTTTGTAAGTATATATATATTCTTTTGAATAAGAGAGCTAAAATAATACAATAAATGTTGAAACAAAAAGAACTTAAGCTGAGGTAAAAAAAGGAACGGGGTACCACAGCATTCTTCGTATGATACTATAGAATCATACGATACTATCATCACCAGTATCATACGATACTATAGAGCCAGGGGAAAAAACCTCAGCCGAAAAAACCTGTCTCCCCGTTAAAAAAATTAAATAAAATTGTTGTATCTGAATATTCTATATAGAAGGACATCACGATCAGCGGGACGGCTCTTCGGAGGAAGGATTTTCAAACACAAACTCCAACCTGAAAATAAAAAAAGCCAGAACAGCAAGAGAACTCAATTTTTTCTTCATCAAATTGATCTGAAATTTTCAACCCATTGCAAAAATGAGTTTGATATATTGTATGGCTCTAATTCCATCTTAGAATTTATAAATCGAACAATTATTAATTAGGTGTTCAACTGTTTCCTCTGATTCACCACATTCACAATTAGGACTATCAACCGAATTCCACTTGAAAAACATTGTTGAAGATGAAAAATATCTGGAACTTGGTTTTCTGCACCTCAACCGCATTCCTGAGAACGCATCTACACACAGTGAAATTTCGAAATACAGGTTTCGAAAACTGAACAGGCTCATAATTCATGACATACGGCATAAATTTAGAGCACTGACATGAAAAACTCGAAATATCTCAAAAATTGAATGGCAAAAAATTAATGACATACGGCACAAATTGGCACAAAACGAGCACAAATTATTGATGAAAGATTATTCTCAAAATTCAGCGTCAAGTTGTTGACTCACAGTGAAAACTCGAAATATCTCGAAAACTGGATGGGCACAAAATTGGTAACATACGGCATAAATTGGCACAAAACGAGCACAATTCATCGAAAAAAGAAATTTTCGAAACTTCCATACATAAGTCACCAACTTTTTTTTTCCAGAATTCCATGTATGAGTCACAGCGTCAAGTTGGTGACTCATAGTGAAAACTCGAAATATCTCGAAAACTGAATGGGCACAAAATTCATTACATACGGCACAAATTGGCACAAAATACCCAAAATATTTACATATCAAAATTCCACAAGCGAGTCACCAACTTGACGCACCTCCCGCCGCGCTACTTCGCTTGTCTCGTCTTGGCGGGGTCACTACCGTGCCCCCAAGTATTTCATAATGTTCAGTAACCCAGCTCTCACATTTTAAATTAGGGGATAAAATTCATTAATTAATTCTTAACTCATTGCTGTTCCATAGGTTCTTGTTTCTTAATTATATAATTTCAGGTTTCAATAGACTTCGATATTTAATTTTGGCAACGTTAATGTTGATTTTCTGATTCTGTGGTTCTGATCGAATCAAATGAAGGTTAGTAAACAATTCATTTCAGAATCAAATTGGCGAAGGCGCTGGTTACCATGTATTTTCTTGTCGTAGTGCAACATATTCCTTCAGAATCTCTACTTTCGGACTTTATATCAACCCCAATATGAATATCAGATTGAGATGATAATTTCATTATCGCTAATTTATAATAGCAGTAGTTGAAATTTCTTCTTTTTCTTTTGTTATTTATTTGTAACCGTATGTATAGGCATATTCCAAGCCTAAATCTTTTATCGGAAAAATCTCACTTCCCCCACGATTGAGATATCCGTAGAAGAATTGATATTTTTGTCTTATATCGAATACACGTTAATAGATGCTTAATACTCTTATGCGTGAATCTACGTTTGTTTGATATGTGAGTATAAAAAACCTTCTATCCCGTATTCAGAATGTTAACGGCTTTTAGTACTGCGCTCCCAGAAAACGATGCTATATCTCGAAAATACTGACAAATATATGAGGAGAATAACCTCATGCACGAAGTATGTACGGTTGATAATAGCTTTGTTCGCGGGTCGAGTTCCGAACCATTGCAGAACTCTACTCAAGACATTGGGCGCATTCAGCAGAGAAAACAGTTACGGAACTCTTACCGAATTTCTATGATCTTCTGCTGAACGTTGAGCTACCTATGTAACATGTTGGGTAGCGGTCGCCATTTTTAGTAGCGTACTTGGCTTGCGCTCCTTTTCGGTAACGTGTTGTGTGACTGACAGTTGTGACAGTTTGCTACCGCTCTTTCTGCTGAATGCGCCCGATGTCAACAGATTTCCGCTACCGGTACCTATCAGTAGCGCAAACAGTTTTGTTAGCGCTCTTTCTGCCGAATGCGCCCATTGTGTAGAATAGCTTTCTAAACTGTGCTCAAGCGCAGATCGACTCACACCGATAACGAATCGGTTCCAAGAGTTCCGGGGTTGAAGCAAGAACTGGTAGTTCCAAATTGATTCTTACCTGAGTTTTATTTGTTGTTGTGTCTCGTAAATGTGAGACATATCTTTTATTCATAATTAATCGTCAAGGGACGGAGAACTTAAGGAAATATCAAGAGTTGATGAAATCCCAAGAATATAGCATATTTCGAAGAGGTGTTCTTAGACTTTACCGATGCACAATTATTCAACATTTTCGACTGGCCTATATGGCTAAGGAATTTTATCATGAAAATAAACACACAGACCTTTTTGATTTCAAGAACGTTCGCAGTGAGATTTGGTCAAAATCTGTTCGGAAATATAGCCTAGTTTACTAATTCTGGACTCGGTAACGAACCGGTTCGGAATTGGACCCGCGAACAAACCTAATGTCCCAGAATAGGTGTGACAAACCACCTTGAAATTTATAAATGCGAAATTTTTTTAATAAAATGTCACTTGTTTGTTTGAGCATTTCGGCCGTCGGCGTGGATTAATTCTTGACGTTTCTCCAGTTCGAGTGTCTGACATCTTGTGACAATCAGTCAGCTCATATCAGCGAGAACATCTCCTGAAAGTATAAATCCTAAAGGCGAAATGTCGATAATTAATCCGCAACGACGGCCAGACATTGAACGATGGCCGCGAAAGTCTCAACCAATTTATTCATACGATGTTTTCAACTTCCCTACACTCACAACTGAGGCTCTCAACCCAATTCCATTTGAAAGCTTAGTGTAGCTTCGTTTATAGCCTGTTCTAACTCGATTTAAAACAGACCATATTCTCCGGGGAAATCCAAATCCGAGAACTCTAATGGAAGGATCAGTAATGGGATATTTGTTGAAAACATTGCATGGATTCCATTCAGATTGCCAAATTTGTTGTGGCTTCTATTCATATTGATAAAAAAATTTGACCAAAATGGTTTTAGCTACTTCAATCTGGAGACCTCATTATCTAGAATATAGAGTATGAAAAATAATTTGGAAAGGAATAAATTTCAATGCCTTTCTGCGAATATAGGAAAAACAATATTTGAGAGGACTGGTAAACAAGAAATAGGTTTGGATCTGATAGTACCATGATAATCCTCATAGAAACATTTAGTTGGGCATACATTCTTTTTCATGAACACTGTTCAACCATTCTGTGTCAAATCTCAAAACAAAACCATGCGAGAATATTCATTCTAGGACAGTTTGAATATTAATTGATTAATTAATTACATGTCGAATTTATGAGACAGAAAACAGTTTTGCCAAACAATATTTCTCAATGCAAAAATCTCTAAACGATATTTATGAAAATATTTCAATAACTTCGATAAAAATTCAACGAATTAAAGAAAATTATGTATGATACTTGTTCAAAAGACTTATTGTAACTCTCGTTCATTCATAAAATCGCCACTTCGTTGCTTCATTTTGAATTTTGAACTCATGAAAGACTATCAATGTCTGCAGAAGGCATTGATATTTTTCCACGAGTTCGAAATTCAAAAACGAGTGAGAAAGTCATGACTATGACTTCTTAATTTCAAAAACTTTCTCGTTCTGTTCAAGTCATTAGAATCATTTTCGTCTTGAAAATAAAGGACAATGGATGATACAGATCTTTCGTAGCTTTCACAGTCGATTCAAATGTGCATAGTAGCTCCTCGTAGTATTAAATTTCATTATTCGTACAAGAAACACTTGTAGGTAGGGTTACACATGGAACATAGTAAGATAAGATTGGAAGGGAACCAAAAGGAAAATATATGATAAAATATGATAGGAGATAGTAGTGGGAAAAATAGGATATTATGATATGGGAATCTCACGTTGGGATGGGAGGCAATGAAAAAAAATTAAATAAGGCAGATTATGTCAGATAAGATAAGATTCAGTTCAGATTATGGTCCTACAATTATTCTGAATCTATCTATAATGTTGATCCAGTTTATATCTGTTCATCTGTTATTCAATGTTTAAAAAATAGTGAAAGCACAGGCCCTGACGTTATCTCGATCAGAATATTAAAGACCATCACCCCTCTCATAGCTGATCAATTAACTTTCCTTTTCAATCAATCGATAGATACTGGGTACTTCCCATCGATATTGAAATTTGCCAGAGTAATACCAGTACATAAAAAAGGAGCAGAAAATATCATGGCCAACTATCGCCCCATCTCAATTCGGAGTCCATTATCTAAGATCTTTGCAAAAATAGTTTATCAGAGTATGTGCGAAGAAATTTTTCTATTTTGTCGAACCATCAACACGGTTTCAGGGTGGGCAGATCAACGAGTTTATCGAATTTGTGCACGTTTTCTCGACAAGGGTGAACATGTACTGAGGGTTTTCTTTGACCTCTCATGCGCGTTTGACAGCTTGAGGCATGAATTTATTGCTGATAGACTGTATCAGATGGGATTCAGAGGAGTATTATCTATCTGATCGATCAATATTTGTCGATTATGATAATTGTTTCCCCAATATATATCTGCTATATAAGTGTTTCTCAAGGATCAGTCTTAGAACCACTATTTTTTTACTAATCATCAATGATTTGCCTGAATACCTGATGTCATCTATGTTAATTTTGTTTGCTGATGACACATCTATAGCAGTCCGTGCGAAAAGTATTGACCAACTGGTACGAATTTGTGAGGAACTTATTCAGCGATTTGAATCGTGATGTCGTGAAAACTCGCTCATTATGAACTTCAATAAGACCCAAATTATAAACTTCCAAAATCGTGAATTAGGACAATCCTCACCGTATGTCGGGTGGTACCTTAACAACTGTCGAGAGTGTTCCTAGGTCTTTACGTTGACAGGTTCTTGAAATGAAACTTTCACGTGGATCATTCGTGTTAAGCCGGGTACAGACGACTGTAATGCAACGTGTAATGTAATGCTAATTCTCCGTGTGGACGGCACCACGAACGTTACTGTAACGTTCGTCAGACCGTTCTTGGCTATCCATCGGGGTGTCGGTTTTTGTCGCGATCTCAAAGGCGCTCGCAGTTCTCGTTTGGACGGCTATTCGCGCGTTTGTTATGGAGTGACGAACAATCTCTCGAATTAATTGAATTTTACGGGCCGGACTACGTAATTTGGGACCAAAGGAATCCGAATTACCACAAGATGAAATTCAAAATGATGCGTGTACAGAGATTTCTGTTTCATTTTCATTTCAAAATATATATTCAATATTCGTGGGTGACATTTAGGAACCCGGTGATGTTTTCATATTCACTCGTTTCTTCGGATTTCAATTCCAATAATAAATAATAATGATCTTCTTTCATGCAAATTTGTTTTCCATCATAGACGTTTTTTCCGGTCTTCACTAATTTGAAAGTAAGTGAAAATAAACGCAGCACCTGCTATCGCAACTTTCCAGGGTTCCAGGTTGCTTTTGGATTTCTTCGTGTTTTGATGGATTTTTTAGGGGATATTCAGTTATTCTTCAGATTTCATACAGTTCAGTAATTATGTACAACTGGAAGGACTGTGTCGGAGCTGTGAAAAAAATTTCACATTTTTCACAAATTCTGGTTCCAAAATGACGAAAATGAAAACAAGTCATCAATCCCTCTAGTGGAAAAAAAAAGGTGAAGTTTGCTTCTAGAAGGTAGTTCGACGTTCAGCTGGTTTTCCTCTGGTTTCTAGACAGTTGTTAGAAATGTTTCATCTTGTTTATTTCATTCCTTCCTGTACAATAAATAGCATCTATTGGAAATTTTTGAATGAACATTCACAAATAAATATATTAAGTATGTGATGTGGGTTACACCGAAAATTCGCTATTTTTGAGAAAATCCAATAATAGTGGTTTTTATCAATTCAAAAAAATACACAGGGTTTTATAAAGTGCAGAAATTCTATGCCAACCCTGCAACTTTCCTTATCGGCATGTTTGTAGGAACCGAGTGGAACAGCCGACAAACAAGGAGTCGCGTTGAAGATTTGCCGTATATTCGTGAGCCGTCCAGACGGTGCAATCTGAATTACGCGTTGCATTACACGTTGCATTACAGTCGTCTGTACCCGGCTTTAGACACTCAACAAATCTTACTACGCAATACACCGATTAAAGGAGTCACTTCCTACCGGAACCCTCTTTAACGTGTACTACTCTCTGGTTAACAGTCATCTTAATTATAATGTCCTCCTTTGGGGAATATCATCGGAGAGTAATCGGGTATTTATTACTCAAAAAAAGATTTTACGTTTGATTTTTGGTCTAAGACCTAGAGATTCTTGATTCTTGTAGAGAAGTGTTACAAAATTTCAAAATTTCAACGTTGCCGTATGTACATTTTAAATTATCTGCTGTAGCGATCTAAACTATTTTATTCGAAGAAATGTTCTGACTTTCATCACTACAGAACTAGACTTCAATATTTGTCAAATATACAAAAGCACTCAACTTCTAAAAACAGGGCCTCGCCGAAAATTTCCGCAATTTCTTTTTATAATCTACCCAACAGGTTGAAGATTCTGAATGAGAAAAAAATTTTAGATCAATCAACAAATCAATAGATCAAGATGCTTTTATGTTCTTAGGGTTTTCATGGGCCGAGAAGAATATTTCTATGATCAGTTAACTTGATATTTGTATTTATGGAATGATTTTGTTTTTTTTTTTGTATTTTGACCTATCCTATATATCTTTATGATATCTGAAAGGACCAATAAATTATTCCATTATATGCTTTTCTAGAAAACTGAAAATAATATATTCGTGTTTTCTTGAAGATATCAAACTTCGACTTGGAAAACTCCGGGAAGAACATCAAACAGTTTAAAGGCCATATAATGAAGAATATGGATTAAGGAGCATATCGTCGATTCAGCAGGGAAATTGTTTTGACCTAAAAAGGCCATTTTGAAGACAAAATTTTGATTCATTTGATCATAAATTGTGATGTGGTACTTTTTGCAACGTTTATCGTTATCAGTGTTCTGAATAGAGGATTCATTAAGTGCTGTGTTGTATTCGTTTTTGTTAGATATTTTCAATTTTTACAGTTTATTTGCCAAAATCATTCCTCGTTATTTCATGCTTTAACCCCAATTTAGGCATAATAATAATAATAAAAATAATAATAATATTTATTTAAATCCTGTTTGATATTACATGAATGTACAGGACGAGTCATCTTAAACACATAGATATATCAATGATCAGTGTCTTAGTGCTCCTGGTATCATGTTCATGACTTTCCCCTAGACCAGGAAACTGGCATTTGTTTTCTTTCATACCTATAAATCAAACATCTATAGATATAAATACAAGGTACACCTAAAATTTCATAATATCTGAAAAATGGTCTGCATGATGTGAGGGAGTGTAAGCCAAAAACTAATCCTATTATCCGCTTCCGTAGTATCAACACTCTATGGACATTTAAGGTATTTCCCCAAATCAAAATATTAAAGTTCAAATGACTATATACAATACCATAATAATTATTCAAGATGGTAATGAGTACTGATGGCGTAGTATGCTTTGGCGATTTTACTACCGACATGGTCTGTATGGTCTGTCCACCTAAGGGCGCAATCGATATATATATATATATATATATATATATATATACCCAGAATTTTAACGCAACGCAAGCCTCAGACTCGATGAAACCGGGAATATTCAATTTACGGTGACTTCCATTTTTAATATTGAAATACAGAAGGCGCTCGATATTCCGACACCTGATTTTTTCCCTTCATGCCGGATTATCGGAAATGGCGAATTATCGAATTTGTACAGGAAAAGAAAGCTAACTTTATATTATTTTTACCACTATTTGTCCGCTATTTTGTCAAGGTACGCTGTGAAAACGAATAATTAAAATAACTGTCGAGGTTAGGTTCGGACTGCCCAGCGAGAGAAACTACTCGAACCGCTCGGTAGTCTGATTATGAATAATAAAAACAATATGGGTCCCAGAACAGAACTCTGCGGAACCCCGCATCTCCCCGAGCAGGATCCATTCGCTTTAACCTGAATACATCTACCTGTTACAAAGCTAGAAACCCAATCCAAGAATATCCCCCTGAATCCGAGATTATAAAGTATACTGTGTATAAACTTAAATAACAAGTAATCAAATGCACGTGAAAGGTCAAATAATAAGGCTGCAACATGAAAGCCTCTACCCACGTTTTCATAAATAAACTCAATACATGAAGAGGCTGCAGTCTCAATAGATCGTCCAGACCTGAAACCATGTTGATAATTGGTAATAATTTTAAATTTAGTGAGGTTTAGTGAGTTCATCATTTCATCAAATATGGCTCTTTCGATTACTTCACAATATGAAAAAGAAAGGTTTATGATATCTAATTCTGTTACACAAAAGGTACAAAGAAAATTGGGAGTCATAAGAAAATTTACACTTTTACCATTCAAAGGTCATACTAACAATGTAGGAATTTCCGATTTACTGAAATTTTTCCAACACGATTTCCTATAAATTAATTATTCCCTCCCAATGTTGAACGAAGTTGGCAAATTTTCAAAGCAGTTGGAAAAATTTCAAAGCGGTTGGAAAAATTTCGAAGCAGTTGGAAAAAATTTCAAAGCAGTTGGCGAAATTTCAATGCAGTTGGAAAAAATTCCAAAGCAGTTGGTAAAATTTCGAAGCAGAATTAGAAAAAACAAGTTGCAATCAGTACTTGGCAATATATGTATAGCTGGCAATAAATGGTATTTAAGCCAATATGTTTACCATCAAGTGTTGGGAGAGATGCGGCCTCAAGAAGTAGGTACCTAGTTGTAAATTTTTTAGTTACGTCGCATGGACTGTGTCATAAAAAAACCATCTTGTATCGTAAATTTAAGCTGTTACTTTCAGGTGTACCAAGTTCGCCTATTAGGCGTTTCTGGAGAACTGGACCTATTTTAATCTGAAAATGGGAATTATGATGTTGTTCCACATTATCTACTGAGCTAGAATATTCTTGCAGCCTGACAACTTTCAGTTATACTGGGGATGAAAAAGAAAATTTCAAAAATTTTTTTTTCTATTTTTTTTTCCATTTCGATAGAGTATTCAATTGTGATATTTGAACACCCGGAATGGAGGATGGTGAGCACAACACAAGTTGCTACTTAGGTGTCCCATCCTTACATTAAGGGTCATTTAGTAACTGATTATAACTGTGAATGAATGTTGTATTTATTGTTCAGAGGAATAAATTTTGATTTGATTTTTTGATTTGAATACATTCGTATTCAAATCGTTGCATTTGTCATAATAATTTCCAAAATATCGGGAAAAAACTGAAGAAAAAAGGGAGATACGAATATTCGGTATTATGTTTGTTTTTCCTAATCTAGATATCTTAAGCACAAACCGTTTTCACATTTTTGAAGTCGAAGACTGAGGAAATATTGTACATTTTTAAAAATTTGAAAAACTCGTCACAGGGTTTTCCAAATGTTGGATCAAAAATTGGGACCAAGATTGGCCAATAACTTTCGTTTTTCAATTTAGAACCCTATTTTTCTATGATTGTGTTGGATTGCACGAATAAAAATTAAGATAATGTTCCAACATGTTGATGCTCCTAAAATTAATAATTCTTGAGGTAGGTATTCAGGATTATCTGATTTCATGTCGTACGTAGCGTCAAATTCATAGAATCTGTTTCATATCAACAATAAATTATTCCAATAACTCACTAGTGACACACCTCTTTTCTGAATTCATTTATCATTGTTGATATGGAACAGATACAATGAATTTGACGCTACGTACGACATAAAATCAGAATTCCTAAATAACTCAAAAATTATTAAATTTAGGAGCATCAACATGATAGAACATTATCATAATTTTTCTTCGCAACTCTAACGCAATCATGAAAAAATAGGGTTCTAATTTGAAAAAAGAAAGTTATGGGTCCAAATTTTTGACCCAATATTTGGAACACCCTGTGACGAATTTTTCAAAATTCAGCAAATGTAGGTACAATATTTTTAGAATCTTCGACTTCAAAAATGTGGTTTGTGCTCAAGATATTTACAATAGGAATAACAAGAAATATGATACCGAATACTCCTATCTCTTTTTTTCTTCAGTTTTTTCTCGACATTTTGGAAACTATTTTGGCGAATGCAACTATACGAGTACGAATGTATTCAGGATTGCATACTCTATCCAATTCGAAAACAGAAAAAAAATTTTGAATTTTTTTTTCACTCCCTGTATAACTGAAAGTTGTCAGGCTCCAATCATATTTAAGCTCGGTAGATAATGTCAAACAATAACATAATCCCAATTTCCAGATTTCAAACAGACCGTCCCTTCGTACATTGTGTTATAGTTTTGCGAATAAACAATATGTGTAAATTAATTTGAATAATGAACCAAAAAAGATTCAAAGTGGAGTTTGACTAATGTAGTGCCTCATAAAAATTATGAAAAAAAATTTATGAACAGAAAATGCGAGAAGGACAACAAGTGTGAGAGAAAATTATGGGTATAGTGACCACAGAATTCTGTTCAACTGCAGCAATCTAAAAGAGTTAAGGTCAACACACCTAGGGAACCCTACACCCAATATTTCCATGGTGAGAAAGACCCCTCCCTGTCGACTCGAAACATTTTTGTTGACGTGTCTAAGGGACTGAGTTTCTTGTTCTACAGGCGGATGAACAATGGGCCACCAGGCCTCGGTTCTACCAGAAAAGGCACCGCAGATGAAGAAGAAGAAGTAGAAGACCACATAATATCGGAAGTCACAACAAAAATCGTTCAAAACACTAAATACATCCTCAATTCCAAACACTTATTAACGCTTATTAAACGCTGCAAAGAGATCGAAATCGCCAACTCAAATTAGGAAATTTTGTTCAAAATTGTTTCTTCAATATGACTGATTTAGGTCGAAACCGTTTCCTTACTAAATTGGAAATATGTTTTTTTTTCAAGAGGTAATTTGATTTTTGACACACACTTTGACATACATTTTTTGTTTTATTCCCTAGTTATGTTGCTTTTCTTTATTTCATGGAATCTGTAAGCAAAAGTAAGGCTCATTTTTCATCGAACGAAATATATTTTCTGAAAATTTTGTTCCTTTCATTCTGTGAAATGGACCCATGATAGCCATGAGCAGTTTCAATATTATGAATCTCATCAAAGTGGTCAATAATTAACTTTGATATTTCATCTACCCAACATTCAATCATGTATATTGATTTATTTTATGGAATCTGCCTTTTTCGTGAAAAATATCTTGTGTTATGATGCTTGAAATTTTGAGATGCACCAAAGAATAAAACTGAAGTAAATTAAAGAATGAAACAAAAAGCTTGTCTCAAAGTTTCAAACATACTTCAAGGTATTCCTCACAAAAAAAAAACGATTCCATAAAATAAAGAAACTCACATCATTGAGTATTGGGTAATTGGAAGATTAACGTTAATTTCTCATAACTTTGATTCCCAATATTTACTCCTTTCACGCAATAAAAAGAATAGATTTTTCAGAAAAAATATTTTCTCTGATGAAAATGAGCCATGCCCTGGCTTCCAGATTCCATGAAATAAAGAAAAGCTACAAAACTGAAGAAACAAACAAGTAGTGTTTCTCAAAGTTTCAAGCAACATCAAGATACTCTTCATGAAAAAACAAACTCCATAAAATCTACTTAATTGAATGTTCGGTAGATGGAAAAAAAGTTAATAAGTATAACGGTTTCCTGTTAATTCAATGTCCAGTTCGAAAATTTTCGATGGATTTCCCCCCCCAAAAATTTAGCTTCGGCCCGTCCCTGGTTGTTCCTCTGGATATTGAAAAGTCTGCGAGAAGAGCAAATCTGGAACTCCCACCTAAAAAATCTGTTCAGCAGTACGACGATATTGCATATAACAATTTCCTGGCCTGGTGTAAATCGAAAAATGTAGCAGGGAACTTCAGTGAAACTGTTTTTCTAGCATACTCAGAAAAAAAATAAAATTTTCAATGACAAAGTCAAGCGCTCTTGTTAAAAATGGTATGGATGTTAGTAAATATTTTTTGTATAACTGCCATTAAAAGTTATACCATTAAAAGTTATACTTTTAATGACAACAAACATTGTTAAAATTGATTATTTTCGTGGAAGCCTGTTGAAAATATTTTTATCTACAAGTGTCAGATAATGACTGAGATTTGACACTTATGAAAATGTCATAACAACCTTCATTAAAACAGTAGTGCTGTAATGAATTCATTACAACTTTTGTGCTGTACTGAGAACCACAGAAATAACAATCCTATCAAAGAATTTCATAATTGCAAATCGAAAATTATCCAGGTTACGATTATTGAAATTATTTATTATCATCATTATTTTAACAAAATCTTTGCAATTTGAAATAGAAATAGGGAACGATGACTGGCCTAACACTCCACTAGAAATATTTTAATTATGAACATCATCAGTGGATGTCGCTGGACTTATGTCCTTAGAAGTTAGGAGTAGAGGCAATATTCTTTGGTTCGAGAAAGGCTTTTTTGTTAAGACCTAGAATTGCCATTGCGGTACTTTTTTTGTTTGCTTCAGAAGTTTCAATATATCCTTCAGCGATAATATTTGATTTCCATCCACCGTGTTGTTTCACTGTTGAAAACCTCCGAAAGCAATGCCCAGTATATTCCTTTGAATTAGGCAATTGCAGAAATTGTGCAATTAAGCTTGGAACATTACCTATGTTATTCACACCAACGGGCTGCGTTGTGCATTTTCCTGATTTATAAAAAATGAAAAACTATTCATGATAGCAATTTTTTGATCTCAATTTGATATATTTTCGGATAGTTATCACGTGATTCAACCCTTCATTGTTCCCTGACGTTACAAAAAACTCTCTTCTAGTCTTTTTCTTGCAAGTTGGGATGATGATATGAAAACATAATCCTTCGTTTTTCACATTTTCTACAAGTTGGTTTGTGACTTCGGCCCGTCGACACGTCCCTGCCAGACCAATAACCAAAATGACCTGAAATAATTATTGCATCATAATTCTTTTTCCGGAAGAATGTCGATAGGTTACCTTCATGCATAAAAATCTCTCGTCAGGAGCCTCCAATAAAAATTTTGCTATTTCCTCCTTGGTAAATAAGCTGGATTTTTTAGGCTTGTACCCTTCTGATTTTCGTTTTAAGAATGCAATCAAATTGAAATATTTCTTGATATCGACTTTTTTTTATCGATATTATTGTCGTCAACATTGAATAATAACACCAAAGTGATGAGGGCTTTTGTGTTTCGCTCAATTCCTTGAAAGAATATTTTCTCTTGTTATATAATTGATATTCTTCTCGCTACACCATTTTTCATATCGATCAAATGCTTCTTCATATTTCTTTTTTGATGTAGATGGCACCAGATCCGTTATGACGTTATGCGCTTCGATTTCTATATCAGAAGAAAGTTCATCACTTGAGATCATTTCAAAACATAATATTCAGATAGAATAAAAACTTAAAGAAGGGGCATTTATATCTGTTGTTATTGTTACATGTGTGTAGCCATATAGCAACGCACATAGACGACTTGCTCCATGCATAGACAAACTGAACGTTTTATCTATGACTTCATATTGAATATTTAATTGAGAGTACGAATTAATTGATCATTTCAGAAAATTTTGTACGTAACTCGTAGGATACTATATCATTTAAGCACTCATGTCAAATTAAACAACTCAGCCTGCGGCCTCGTTGTTCAGTTTCGACATTCGTGCTTTGATGATTTTTGTATCCAACTCGTTACGTCAATAACTATTAACATTAGGGTCGGTTTCACAAAATTCTAATTATGCGATTAAAAAAGCTTACGTAAACTCGAACCAATCGAATCACCCTTTTTGAAATTTCAACGAATCGCGGTGGTTCCAATTAATTTAACGGTACAAACAAAGTTTTGTGAAACCGACCCATAGTGTTAAAAATATTTTTAGCACTCCATTTTCTTATGATGAAATCAGATGGGAAAAATTCAGCAATTGCAAATTTTTATTATCAATATTTAACAATCATTAGTTATGAACATTAATTAGAGTCGTAAAACTAAAACAATTACTAACATTAATGCCCTGTGACGCTAGGGAGCTTCGCAACACATTATTAGAATCCTCAGCACCATCAGTACTTGTAGCAACCATATTGGATGATGATGATCCAAAATCTGTTGAGGTTGGGAGAAAGTTTTCAGCAATGACATTTCTATATGCAATGGAATGATCAACATAGCCCTCGGCTAACGTCGTAGACTTCCATCCACCATGTTTTTTTATATCCGTAATATTAGCTCCTGATTCTGCTAGCAATGAAGCGGAGGATCTTCGAAAACAGTGTCTCGTATATTGGTGCTGGCAGCTTGAGGAATTCGGCAACACTAGATGGAATTTTCCCAAATGTATTAATACCACCTGGAGTGGCAGAGCATTCATTATTCATGTATTTCAGGAAAAAACGACGATGTTTGATGACAGAAGGGCGCAGTGCAAAGTACTTATTAAAATAGTCTACATACTTCCCAATAATACTGAAAGAACGGTTGACTTTCGTTTTTGTATAACCAATGATTTATTTGTTATTTCGATGTCTTCCACTGATAAATTACACAATTCTTCAAGCCGACAGGCTCCAAATAATCCGAAAATAGTTGCAACCTCAACGATCAAGTCATCTGCTGCCTCCTCTATAAACTTTTCAACTTATTTACGAGAAAGAATTTTCAATTTTTTCGGACGATATCCTTTACTTTTCCGTTTTAAATATGCTATTCCTTAAATACAAGGTGGCCATTTGAAAACGAAACAGACGAGATTACAGACGAAATAATTTTTTTCGATAGAAATGCTCGGACAGGTCGATTTCTGTTTCGAGGGGGACAACTTAAGATGTAGGTTACGGACGCATAGCGCTTCAACCCTTGCTACTACAACCCTCACCCCCAATTTTTGAAAAGGGGAGATGGGGTGAGTGATACCTCATTTGAAAGGTATTTTTATACTGATTTCAGCACAGTAATTGTTTTTTTCATTTTATGCATTAGTTCTCGAAATGTTCTTAACTAAGCATTTGAAAATGAAGTGGTGTTTTCATGGCACTTGTAGTGTTTTCTTGTGAAAAATCGACATTTTGAGCTTCAAAACAACCATGACTGTGGCTTCCTTCCTCCACTGAAACTTTGACACTAATTCCAAAACATACTTCCTATGAATATGTTTATCTAAATGTCGTTGATTGAAGAATTCTGCGGTTCTATTCGCACATTGATTGTTTGCAATTGAATGAACTATGTCGAACAATGAATTAGAACACATACAATTCTCGATTAAAAACTAAGAATAATTCACATGTCAAAGAACCAGTAAGCCAACTTAATGATCTGTTCGTAATAAATAAAAAATTATCGATTCTCATTTTTTTGAAAAAGATATGAATTCAATAATCAACAAAATGAAAACATTATTGAAGCCAACTGAGAAAACACTTCATAATGAAGTCGGAAATCGTTTCACGAATTGGGACTGGAATATTTCTGTGGCATCATTAATGATTTGATTTTCTTACCTGGTAATCTGATTAGAGATATGTACGTATTTGGACTTTTTGGAGATTTCTATCGATCAAGTGTTACCGCATGTTATTGGAAATACTGCAAATTATATCGAAGATAATTTAGATTGAGTTTCAGCAAGATTGAGCTCCTTCGCAATACGCTTTGTTTGTTCGACATCTTGATTAAAGATTTCTATGTCAGTGAATTGGAGGAAGGAAGCCACAGCCATGGTTGTTTTAAGCTCAAAATGTCGATTTCTCACAAAAAAACACTACAAGTGCCATGAAAACACCACTTCATTTTCAGATGCTTAGTTGAGAATATTTCGAGAACTAATGCATAAAATGAAAAAAAAATGACTGTGCTGAAATCAGTATGAAAATACCTTTCAAATGAGGTATCACTCACATCATCTTCCCTATTCAAAAATTGGGGGTGAGGGTTGTAGTAGCAAGGGTTGAAGCGCTATGCGTCCGTTACCTACATCTTAAGTTGTCCCCCTCGAAACAGAAATCGACCTGTCCGGGCATTTTTATCGAAAAAATTTATTTCGTCTGTAATCTCGTCTGTTTCGTTTTCAAATGGCCACCCTGTATATTTTCAGGTTTTTGATATTCATTACGGAAGGGGTAATTACACCCATTAATCCTTCCCTAAATGTTTCCTTGTTTGAAGACAATGAATTCTTTCAATTATAACTTGTTACTGAATCAGTACGAACAACTTGAAACCTCCTTATAAATCTGAGAGGCTTTTTCACGATAAATATGTCAAGGATCACATATAATCACAATATGATATTAATTATAGGATTCGAGAACCCTACAGCACTAATAATTCTTTGGTTTGGAGTTTTTCGTTTTGGTATATATGAAGAAGAAAATCTTTATCTGAAACAAGAAAATATAGCTGTTACTAAAAAGTTTTATATCAATTTCCGTAAATTTTCAAGAAAATTTGGAGATGGTCAAAAACATTCGGTGTGTCTTGTTGTGTTTCAAGTAATGACACAATTTCAATTTTTGTTGAATAATATTATCCTCTCAGGATTATAAATTTTGAATTTTGATAAAATCTGAATGCTTCAATAATACGAAGGAAATTAGTGAAAATTTCTGCAGAATCTAGCACTTCTCCTCCCATTTCGTTCTGATAAATCATTCCAATAGCTAAGGCTCTGCCGAGTTTGTATTCTAAGCATCTGGCATATGCCTACTGCTGAAAGTTAATATACAAGTTTTTAATTTTTCCATCGACACAATATCTAAATTAATACGCGATAATTTAAAAATTGTTAAAATCACGGGTTTTCCCTGTAGTATTTCAATTTCAACAATCAAAACAACTCCTTCGATTCACAACACTAAATACAAAAGTTCATTATATCTGATTTATGATTTTGTTAGTTCCTGAATAATTTTTTAGAACATGCACTTGATTTATGTTCAAATGATTGATATTAAATTTTTAATTCCTTCCAGCATTAGAGAAGTATGTTTTATTTTTTCCAACACAGTTTCATTTTGTGAACCAAGAGGTAGAAAATCTGCAGCGTTATCGGAATTCAGCAAAATACAGTCTCGGCATTTTCTCTCTCACGTTTTGCGATGAAAACCTGAAAAACAAGTCCGGAACATTACTGTGTAGGCGGATGCCAACTCCCTCTCCATCTCTCATTAACGCTGTGCCGCCGAGGTTGGAGAGAATTGCAGCTTTGCCACACAAGCCTACCGCAACATCAAAATGGATCAATATCCCGGCAAAGCAAAAATGACAGAAAGCATTGTAATTCTCCAGCATATCATGCTGAATTGTAGGTACTAATTTTCTTCAAAGATAAATTCATTCCCTAGGTATGCTACAAATACTTTTTGATCAATTTTGAGCTAATCAGTGATTTTTATATGCTGATATTACAGACACTTCCCAGTTGACTAGGTAATATTAGGACTTCAGTCCTGAACAGAAATGACTCGACGGATGAATTTCATGGTAGATGATTGTAGATATTTATTGAACTTTTTTTTGTTTCCACTCTCAGCCTCTAACTAACAATACGAACAATTAAACTTTCAATTATTGAAACGATTCTTTATTTGACTTCCTCATCGAATGACACTGTGAAATATTCAGGATCCTTGATTTTTCAATTCGTTATTTGACATTTGTCAACACCAAACATGGATTCATACAATTTTGAAATTTCTGAATGTCAGTTATTTTTTCCGTAGATTTATCCAAATTCCATTTACTCCCAACAAATAATTGACAAAACTATGATTTGCGTCCAAAGAATTGCAAGGAACCCTTAATTTTTTTTTTATAATAGTCCTGTTTCTTCTCTCTGTTGGCACCCAGTTCAGAGTTCAGTATTTGATTGAGGAACTTTTCTCAGTAAATTCCCCAAAAACGTATCTTCCACGTTACTCACATAATTTGTCTAATTTTCCAGTTGGAATTTTCTAGAAGCTCTCTGTCAGATCTCAATCTCAAGGAAATAAATTGGCTTTCAGAGGTGGCGTTGGAAATAAGAATTTTTGAACCGTAGGATATAATTCGAGCCACTTAGTACTTGTATTCTTTTCATAATTTGTTTCATTCTTCATTTGCATTTATTATTTAATTCATATTCCAGTTTAAATTTTTTTATTTCTTGTTGCATTGTTGCCTGAATACCATAAAATGGATAAATTTGAATGATTTTTTTTGTGCGATTCAAATTTTTTTGTCCGTTTCAGAACGGCCTTCAAATTTCCACTTAAATTTGTAAAAAATTTTGCTTATTCTTCCTGTTGCTTTCGAGCTCTAACGAACCCATTTAAATTGATTATTAAATTCTATTCATGTGAAAATTGTCTGGTTACAAATTGGAGTAATTCACGTAGGAGCGTTTTTAATTTCTCAAGAATATGTAGTGAAAATCCAGAAATGTAGTAGAAAGTATTCAATTCAACATTTGAATACCGAAAAAACCCTCTAGGATGATAAACATATCCACCCAAAATTTCATAGAATCCGAATATACTTATACATTTACAGAATATTCATTTGAAACTCTCAGAAGTATTTCTATCGTCAGATGAAAAACTGGTGACTTCAGGTAGAGATTTGTAAAATTATTGGACCGTTTATTATTGGTCGGAATTTAGAATCCGATCACTAGACTTTTTGGCTCGATTTCAAATTTATATTGTTATGAATACCTCGATTCGTAGATATGTAATTATCAACATTCATACGGAAAGAACTTTTGAATCAAAACGATATTTTTTCTAGACATAATATAGAATGAAAAATTCTTCTCCATGAAAAGTTTTGATCACAATTATTCTTCAGTATTGAATTTCTTCGTGCATAAATACTTAGATGTAATCTAAGTTTCATACTTGACTACAATCACAACTACTTGAGGATAACCATGGTTAATAGCAAAAGTTTTCTTGATCTGGGTTTTTTGAAAGGAAAACTTGTATAACTAGATAGTAGAAATATTTCCCTAGTTCAACATCGAAAGCCGTTGGCATGATGAATAGATAAAATTAGTTTCAAGATGATTAATTCAGAATGAATTAAAAGCCCAGAGTTTTGTCCCAGAAGGACCAGAGGTGTCAACAAACGTTTTTCTGTCATCGAAAAAAAAATTATCTAGAAACGGGTGGAACCAGTTAAAATCTCAAACTAATTACCTGAATTGTCGTATGAAATACAATGAATGGTTTTTGAACTTCCATATATTCCTACAAGCAATGTAAATAGAATAACTATATTCAATATCAACATGAGGAAATTGTTGTTGAAGTGGATATGTAAATTAAAAAGCTTCAGGGATTGGAGAAGATCTGCTACATGGATACTAAGACCGAACTTGAGCGTGAGGAGCATGCAAATCGTCGAATGAATGTGGTCTGTATGTCTAGGAATCTGCTCTGCTTTAGATGTCCACTCTCTCATTTCGTTTCAATCGGAATAGATATTTATAATACAAATACAGAAGGCACTGGGATTCTTCCAAGAGTTTGAAATTAAAAAACGGGGCACGAAGTGGCGAGATTTTGAATGAACGAGTGTTAGAAACAGCCTTGTACAAGTTTCATACGTTATTTACTGAAATTCCTAGACTTTTCATTTAAATTGATGGAATACTTCCTGGATATTGTTTGGTTATTTTTGCATTGAATAAAATTGATTGGCAGAACTTGATTTTCACTGTAACAAGTTTGACAGATAATAAATGAATCCGTGGCAAGAGAACAACATTTAATGATTGGATATTACCATCAAAACTGTGTAGCAGACCTATGTGCGAAAACATGTAGCACAATGATTGGATTTGACACAGAATAAGATGTACATACCTACTTGAGATTTTTGTTCTCGAAAGCAAAAACTATTTTTTTACCCAGGCCGACATAAATTTAATTGAATAATGAATGTGACTCTCGGGAAAATTTCTTCATTAAATTATAGATACTTCTTGTTACTATTTTGAAATTTTTTCCAAAAAAATAAAAAAGTTGCACTGATAAAATATATCCTAGATATGAGATAAATCAGAATGCAAAGAACATATTTCGAATGCTATATGGAAGTATAATCGAGAAATAAAATGAGTTATCGCAATAATAATGATCTTTTCTTCTCATTTTTGTAACGTCTTCATCTCTCATCTCAAGCTATGTTGTGTGAATTGAATTGGGGTACGTAAGTGAGTAAATTAATTGATTGAACGATTGTGTGATACAATATAAAATAAGTCAAAAAAAATCCACAACTTGTATCACTCTAACTTTATTCTATGTTCTTATCTCCTAAAAATTCCTTAACACTATAATAACCATTTTTTTTGAGAGTAAACAGCTTTCTTGAAAGCATATATATCACTTTGTTTTTTATGGAATCTGGTAGTTAATTATACATTAGTATTTCATTTCCATATAGCTGGATCTTTTTCAGAAATTGTCGACTTCTGAGTGAGAAGATAAAGAGAGCTAATGGCTATGGGTCGGTTTCACAAAACTTTGATTGTACTGTCAAATTAATTGGAGCAACCGCGATTCGTTGAAATTTCAAAACAAGTGATTCGATTGGTTCGAATTTAGGTAAGGTTTATTAATCGTACGATTAAAGCCTTAGATCTAGTGCAATATTCATAGTAAACATAATTCCATAAGCCAAGTAGAACTTCATTATTGATATTATATTTTCGAATATAAATGACTTACGCATTCACCGGAAATTGTATAAACTTTCTCATTTCTCATGAAACACTCTTTATATTAAAATGTTTTCAGATATATCTTCGAATGCCACATTCATTTTATGTATCCTTCTCTATTGCCATCTAGAACCGTTTTCGAGTCATTCAATGTTTCTTAAAAAACTTTACGAAATGAGACTTGTAGACCACTGAAGATTCAGTAAAAGCTAAACACATTATTTCAAATCTGTTTTTTGAAGAGGACATAAAGGAGGAATAAATGTTAGCTACGAGCATAATATAATATGTGAGGTATTAAATAACATCAATGTCCGCCCTTTCACGAGAATCTCGGTGACTTCTGTCTCCCCAAAAAAATAGGAAATGGAAATCCACCCACCAAGAAATCTTGAGAAGGTGTGAAATACATTTTGAAGTGGGTGGACGAAACATTGAACATGTCTCATAATTCAATTTTCCATTTTAATGAAACTGAATAAATATTCTGAAAGTATTATGATTTCCTCTATTAGTTTTGCATTACAATGTGAGCTTTTGATATGTATGTCACATTTTCCGAAAAATAACTGGCTATTTTCATTATGAGCATTGAAAAAACTGGTGGTTTCTTACTTTGAACAAACTAATTTTTGCAAATGTCAACAACATAAGCATTAAAAAAATATTTTGAATAAATGAAAAATCGGAGATTTTTATGAAAGGGCGAAAGTAGATCACATTTTATACCTCACATATAATATCATGCTAGTGAAACAGACACAATAAAGATCCTTGGGCATTTAAACCCTAACCACACCACCCATCACAATGACTTGACGTTTACCTTCAAGATATGTTTTCATCACATCAAAAAATCTTTCCTCTCAATCCGTAGGCTTTTGATTCTTCAAGCAATATTTCATGATGTACGAGGGTTCACTCAGATCCATAAAGATCACCATCATATAGCTCATTATTTATTTATTTATTAGAAATATAGGGATACAAACAGACTGATGTGCGATAAAGATTCAGTCAACGATAGATAATGAAACAAAAACCAGATCAAACATTACAACAAATCATCCTTATGTAAGAAACAGAATAAAAAAATCTTATTTATATCAAACTGAACTGAGACCTTTTTAAATTTTTAAATTCATAGTTTTCAGAGGCACATTATATAAAGTAATCCTGTCGCTATAAGAATTACAAACTCCTTGGGATCATGAAAATCATAAATTGCTGAAGATGTTAACCTGTTCTTCGAGTAACTATGGTGCCTAGGATGTATGATTGCTCATTGTTATGAGTGCCTCAATATTTTCATATATGATACCACTAGAGATGAAGTTTTGCCGGCAAAATTTCTCGATTGTAATATGAAAGTTTGTTGCTTAGGCAATTTCGCGAATGACATTTGTATCACCCGAATAGTGAATTTTTCCGGAAGGCAGCAATTAGCTGCCTCATAGCACCGCCAAGCCAATTCGAAGGAGCATATGGAGGTATATGGAAAAATTCCTTTTTCAACCCATCTAGCTCTTCTTCATCGTAACTGTTGACCATTCTCAGAAAAAAGCTTTAAAATTTGATTTTCTTTTTTCTGATAAAGTTTGCAACATTCTGTGCTTTGAATCCCTAGCCGGATGAGCTGATTTGAAAATTAAACCTTGGAATCCATCGAGCATTCTAAAACTTTTTTTGAATCACCTCTGTGCCGTGGTATTCCATAAAGGTTTCACAGAGAATTCTTCATAATCTTCTCCGTTTTTTTCTTCATATCAAAAGCATAGTCCTCTAATATTTCTGCTAATTTTTCTGTAATATTTTCCTCTATCTATTGTATAGTTTCTTTTCAGAAAAAATCCCGTTAACTGCTTCCGCTCAGATGTCCTAGTTTTTCTTGTGTTGAGAGCCAGAAGTTTGGCAATTTCAATTTGTATTTTTTTGACGAAATATTTCCAAATCCATTTTGGAGGCTCTTTTTTTAAATCTTCGATATACACTCTGACATGTACTTCGCTAGGTAAATTAACTGAAAATTATTTGTTTTCTTAATGGTTTTTATTTTCCAAGCTTTCTATCTATGAATTTCAGAAATGTCAAAATATTATATCTGAAACACTCACTTGGTGAGTTTTGCCGGCTTGCATGTTATATTGCTGTGAAACGAGGGTTTCTACGGAAACGTCCTCACTAAAATGAAATGAGTGAAAAGACCACCAAAACCAACTGATGCATCCCATGCTGACCCCCGTTACCAACAAACGACTAAAGAAAATATAACGAGTTTAATCAGGTAATGCCAAGGGGCATCAACCTGCAACAGTCTTTTATTTACTTTTTTTTATCTTTTATGTTTTTTTTATATTTTTTTTCATGTTTTTTAATTTTTTCTTCTAGTCAACACTTTAGCTTATAGATTCTTTTGTATCTGATTGCTGAATAAAGAATGATACAAAAAAACATTATTTTAGGAAAAAAAATTGAAACAAAAAAATTCTTTGCCTTTGCGGTGGCCATACCGAGAACATGATGAAAAATCCGTGAGCCTATACATTTAAGATGGTACTCATTTCTATTATTGTTATTGTCAATAATTGTTGCGATATCTGATTGCGTTGAAAATACTGTTGGGGAACAAAATAAATGTTTGCTCAACCGGAGTCCCTCCACCCCACCCCACCGTTCCTTCCTGAATGTCACCCGAAAAAATGTGTGAAACTGATTTTCTCATTGAGCTGTATAAAACTGCCGCCTATATACGAACAGGCTGATCTCTTACCAGCCCCTCTTTCACATTTCAAGTACGGAATCCAAACAATGCGTCGTGCATATAACATAGTAGGCAGTTTTCCACTCTTCTCCCCATCTTCCATCAACAATGTGTCGGTTGGATCGGCGAGAAATCCAGCTTTGTCACATGGACCATCCACAATTTCCTCATGGATCAATATCATGACCGTTGAAAAACGCCATTCTGACAGCAATAATTGTGCTGGATATTATTCCATCTTTTGTTAGGATTTTAATTTGCAACTGTCTGTGGAGGGTGAACGTCCTTTAATGTGAAATGCAGACTACTACGGGAAGCCATAGTATTATACAGGGCGAGTCTTCGAATATAAAGAGCTCCACAGTTTTGGTATGATTTTCGAGAAATTCTGTATGATATTTTATCCGACCTGGGTGGACAAAAGTTTCGTTTTCTTCAGATGGCAAAATGGATTGAGTAATATCCCATTGGTATCTAAATTTTTTATTAATCCCTTCTTTTTGTTGCAAATTAGTTAAAGAATTATCAATTAATGCACATTTCGAGTCTATTGTAAGTGCCCTTGTATAAAATGATATGACTGTCCAATTTAACACTCTATCTCCATGAACTCTCACAGTAAATGTTCAGCATGTTCTCCACTAATTTCCTGGCAATGGTGAAGTTTATCTGAGAATTCATTTCTTACATTTAATTAAATTCTGTCCTCATATTGGCACACACGTTTCTGAACTTGCTCTTAATCTTGTAGATTGGTTCTGTTTGATTTATGTTCAACTGTCTCTACCTAAACTTCCAACCCGAACATTTTTTCTCCTGATATCATCAAAGACCTTGCCGGAAAAAACACCTTGGGAATATACATTTTTTTGTTAAGAAAAAATGCGCTTTCATCACTGGAACAAATTATGCTAGTGATTTCTTTGGTCAACTGATGCAAAACTTTTATTTAGTATGGATCGAACTTATGGTTCTTTGAATATTTTCTAACAACAGAAGTAGCCCCTGAACTGAACAAACCAGAAAGCATGACGAAATACAAATACGAAAAAATCAGACGCAATTGATTTTTTTGATTCTGTGGTCTGGTTCACGACAGATGTAATAATATTGATTTGTTACTCTTCGGAAACATTTTTTTCCGCTCGATTAAATTCTTTGCCTAGCTGTAGAGTTAATTAGAGTGGTACATTTTTTTCAAGAAAATTAACAAATAAAGGATATCAATGAAGAACTTATTATTCCACTGACTGTTCATTCAACCACAAAACTGACAAAGATATTGTAAGTGTTCTTATGGTGAGTTATGATCACTGAAATGCTGAGAAATATTGTTTTGTTAGACTTTTTCTGATTATTAGAAGAAGCAAAATACTTATCACATTGGTTTAGCCATCAGCTGCATTTGTGGAAAAATTTAAGGGTTAAATGGACAATCTAAATAGCCTCAAAATGAAATTTTAACTCACTCAATATATGGGGTGCTATTAGGAGGATTAATTCTTTTTGAGAAATCAGGAGGAATCAGCTTGTTCACAAGGACCTCTCAAGTTTTCAAATAAGATTATTATTAAAATTGATGCAAATTTCAGTGTTTTCAGTACGAAGATTGATCTTTGAACTAAAAATGTTTTAGTATCAAGAATTTCCTTGACACCCTAGCATGCCAGCTCTAGTATTTGTAGCTAGGTTGAGATTTTCTCTCATGTCTTCGTTAACTTCGCCACCTTATATATTATAGAATGTTCTGGCCAAAATGTCAATTAGTGATCATATATAATTTTGTTATGTGATGATGTTCCCATCATCAAATGATCATAATATCCTATGAACCAGTTTTTCAATTAATTTACTGGAAAAAACATATCAGTTAATATTTTCAAGGATCTTTTCTAACTCTCCTTTTCTTCCTACTTCTTATTTTTCTGCAAAATATTATTTCGTCAAATGTACACCTGTGATCTACAGAATTTCATCTTCTACCTCTCATGATAGCTTCTTCAGTAATAATTAGGTATATTTTCCTTACGCTCTTCCCTTTTAAGTTAAGTAAAAATTCTTCAGAGAGATATATACAGGGTGTTTGCATGGGTGAGGCTTCTTATGTGACACATAAAACTCATCAAATTGAATCGTTATACCAATAATCCTTCTTGTTCAATATGCACTCTTTCCCATATATTTGAAACCGAATTTACCTGCAAATCTGAGGAAGTCTCAGCCCGGATGTGACACAATCCTTCTCAGAGTACCTATACACTTTATAGATTGTTATCTATTAGCTGTCATTTTACTGAAAACCATTCAAGATGACTAGTGTGATGTTTGTGATTTTTCCGATTTCATCAACGTTTTGAAGACTTCGTCATATTTATTGAAATAGTAACTTGTTGATATGATTTTAATTGATGACGTGGTAAAGTGTGGAAGAACTTAGACATTGCATTGAGAATGCTTCTGTATCATACTGCGATTATTTCGACCAACTTCATTGAACAATTTCGACCAATTTTATCTTTGGGTTACACAGATCGCGAAGAAGCCAGTATATGGGTACTTCATGGTAAAAATTCTAAGAAAACCCGTATCGGGCTGATTCATATCAAGTGATTATTATCTTATGAACAGAGAGAAAGATGCAGTTCAGAAAAGTGTTGAGATATTGATGCTCGAGATTCCATTCACATTTTTTATATTGAATATTTTGTATGAGCATCATACGCTAATTAATACACTATTTTGCTGAGTTCTACCACCTGCCGAAAAAAAGCCTCACCTTTGAAAACAATGTGTATACTTTTGGGTGATTCTCAGTTATCGCTGATTGGGAATCAGTTCCGTAGGCGTAAGAGGTAGGTGGAATATTGTGGACGTAATCCATTGATTTGAAAAATTGTGAGTTAGAATTTGAAAAAAACAAAAAATTCAAAGATTTCATTGACTGCCGGAGATTAACTCCTCAATGACTCAACTTTATTAACGCCAATGATCAGTTCTACATGTCTATAGAATTATTCGTAACATTTTTACTTTCTCTTTCTTTATTCCTGTATTGTCTCCCAAAATTTATAAGTTATACCTATATAATGTTATACTCCGCACTTACTACCGGGACGGGTCAGCTTCATTCGAATCAATGAATAAAATAAATAAAAGTAGTATTCAATACACATATTCAGCATTTTTCTTTACTTTCCGAAGAAAAACATCAACACATTTTCAAACTTTTGAACTTTTCAGGCTTTCTTGTCAAGTTCTCGTTTGAGGTAAAATATTTCAATTTCTGCTATAAATTGTCCATTAATGAGACATTGTCTTACACAATAAAAGAAATGGGGCTTCTAAAAAAATGCTCACAATAACCAGAACCAATATATGTCAAGTTCCGATCGAGAGTGAAGAGAAGAAATAATGAATTTTCCACATAATTTCCGTTTACGTGAATTATTTGATAATATTTTACTGACTAAGAGGCTCCTCATATGGAACAAAAAAATGAAATATTATTATATAGACCATAAAGGTACACCAAAAAAATGAACTTTCCATACACACTTCATATTTTACGCGTTCTCCCAGCTGAAGCCATGACAACAGCGAAAATTTGTGCCCGAAGTACGGTAAACTTCGGGAGCCCATAATTCAGCTTGTTGCTTTCTCCCCTTTGAATCGTTTTCTTACGATAAAGTCGAAGAAATTTGACCTCGTGTGGATATTTATGATGATAGGTCTCATTTTTTCGTTCTATCCAAACCAATTGTTCAAGAAGTGAAAGGAAAAGGAATGAACATATTTTTAAGACGTATCTAACTTCGTATGATGGCTTCGGGACTATGTCGAAAAAACCAAAATTAGGTGTTAACCCAATCTCGATGTATCCAATCTGAACTTTCTGAATAATGTTTCCTCAACGAAGTTTCGTTTGATTATAATTATAATAATGGTATGAGAGGGACCCAATTAATATAAAAAATGTATGGTTACTGACTATGAAGGATCGGGCCAAGTAGACTCTTGCTTTTGTTGATGAATCATAAAAAGCCATTCAGGATTTACAGTTAGAAGGCAGGCTTTGAAAGAAAAAAAATAATTACACATTTCTGGATTCTTTGATTATGGCGAGTTGTCTCAACTCAATACTTTGCATGTGGTAAAACACGGTCCCCAAAGATGGGTTGAAACGGGAACCCGTTTGATCCCATCACCAAAACCCCATTACGCCCCTGCTTGAATAAAACAAGAAAAAACAATTAGTGTAAAAGCATTTTTGAAGCCATGCGTTAGATAAAGTACCTATCTATATGGGGACAATATCGATATGGCATAAACAAAACATCAATAACTTTTCGAAAAATGTACATACCTTTAGAAAATGTATGATTCACTTTTACAACATAAGGCGTTTATAACACAATGGCGGAAAAAATCAAACTTACGTCCACCCGATTCGTACTGCATCTATTGTGGGGAAAGGTATTGGTAGTGGAGATAATGCGTCTGAGATTTTGGGGTTTATTCGAATAAAATTCACGTGAAATGGCGGTACCTCGTTTTATTTGCCCCGGATTCCCCCATATCGAATTATAGTTTACAATTAAATTATTGTCTAATGAACTGAATTCTTGTGCATCTACTCTAGTTTTAATAGTTCGATGTAGATTGAATTGCGATATTCCTCACAATGGCGTAACGTTTCTCAGATTTTTTTTAAAGATTATTAGCTTTTCAGAGCAAAAATCGTGATCCTTTAATTTTTTCGGAAATTCGATCGAGTGAAACGAAAAATTGACTGGATGGATTGATTCATCTCTTCGTAGGGTTTTTGTAAACATATTGAACTCTAGAAAGCGCACGTTACATTATTGGTTTTCTCAATATGTTCGATCCAGCGCTTGATTTTTCAAAAGAACACAAGAAGCCTTCTTTTCGTTGAATTTTCAAATTCGTGTGAAAAAGAAAAAAAAATATTCTCGGAAAAACAATAAAAAACCGCTGAAAGGAGTTCATCCTGATTCATGACACCAACCAATAACTTTCTGTGTGATCATTGGCCTCATTCACCGAAAGAAGATTCCGCTACCGCTACCTAGCATAAATTGTAAGCATGTTGAGTTTGCACCGCATGTGCCACTGGACGATTCCGCAACAGTTGCACAACTGTTACGTCCGGTGAATGCAACAAATAATGGTTGCTGAGATATCGATAATCAAAGACAAAAGGACGTATGAAGGTCTAAAAAGCAGAAATTAAAGCTGAATGAATTTTATAGTAGTAAAAAAAAAAATTCCCACACCCGTGGACAAAAAAACGAAACTTGAAAAAGTTTGAAATTTTCATGTTGTTGGTTTTTTTATTATCACTCAGAAACTACTGACGCTACAAACAAAATTTCGATTTCATTTTGATCTTTTAATTTATTCCAGTAGTGCATATAATATCCAAAAAACAAACTGCATTGATTTGAACCGATATATACTTTGAAAATTTCGTTATAAATCACATTTATAAGATCATCTATTTCGTCATTTTTACTGTTATTCGAATTTAATTTTTAGACTTAGCTAGACTCAATATGAGTAATCATATCAAACATTCATGAATTCTTGCTGTCTGAAAAGCCTAATACATCAAAAATTTCTTTAATAATTTTAATTAATTAGCAGATGATTAGTTTTGACTATCAATTGGTTCTTAAAAAGATAAATGAAAAATTTAATAAAAAGTTCAACAACCGGGCCCCCAGACCCCGTGGGTCTCCCCCAACGGGGTGACTGGGGGGTGTACGTTACGCCACTGATTCCTCACAACCATAGTTTTTTACAAATTACCTCTCTGTCCAATATGGAAGGTATCTTCAGAATTTGACAGAACTTCAATTTTGATTATGTATTCATTTTGAACATAAAGGTAAATTATGAAAACTCTAGTGAGGAGATACAAATTAGTCTAAAACGAACTGTCAATAACAGAGTGGATACACAGGATCTCATCCCATTAAACAGTAGTTTAATTAAAATCTAAAACTTGATTAAATGTGGCGGATAGCTTTGAAAAAGTTGAAAAGCAGACAGCAATAGACTGTACTGATATTTTGTACCTTATTGACAGTGAAATTTTCTTATTCTCGTTTTCAGTCGATATTTATGTATTTTGGTTATGTTTCTCAATTATTGTAATGATAGTGACTCTAACCTGAACCTTGACAAATACAGACGGACGTCGTCGGCTAAATTTTACAATTTACTTCTTACTTTGGTCCTCATTTTTTGTCTGTATATTTGTTTCGAATTTGATAGAGTATGCAATTCTCAATACATTCGTAGTCAAATTGTTGCATTCGTTAAAATACTTTTCAAAATATCGAGAAAAAATGGAAGAGTAAAGGGAGATAAGAGTATTCGTATCATGTTTGTTGTTCCTATTCTAAATATCTTAACCACAAACCGTTTTCACATTTTTGGAGTCGAAGATTGTGGAAATATTGTACATTTCTTGAATTTTGAAAATTTCGTCACAGGTTGTTCCAAATGTTAGGTCAAAAATTGGGATAAAGAATGGCTCATAACTTTCATTTTTCAAATAGGAATCCTATTTTTTTATGATTGCGTTGGATTCTGCGAAGAAAAATGATGATAATGTTCTCACATGTTGATTCTCCTAAAATTAACAATTCTTGAGTTATTTAGGATTTTCTGATTTTATGTCGTATGTCGTCAAATTCATGAAATCTGTTTCATATCAACAATGATAAATGAATTCAGAAAAGAGGTGTGTCACTAGTAAATGATTGGAATAATTCATTTTCTATGTCCAAGGTCATTGTTGACATGAAACAGATTCTATGAATTTGACGCTACGTACTACATGAAATCAGGAATCCTGAATAACTCAAGAATTATGAATTTTAGGAGCATTAACATGTTGGAACATATCATTTTTTTGCATAATCCAACGCAAACATGAAAAATAGGGTTCTAATTTGAAGAACGAAAGTTATGGGCCAATCTTGATCCCAAATTTTGACCCAACATTTGGAACACACTGTGACGAGTTTTTCAAAACTCTAAAAATGTACGATATTCCCACAGTCTTCCACTTCAAAAATGTGAAAACGGTTTGAGATTAAGATATCTAGATAAGGAATAACAAAGATAATACCGAATACTCTTATATCTCCTTGTTTTCTTCAGTTTCTTCTCGATATTTTGGAAAGTATTATGACCAATGCAACGATTTGAATAAGAATGTATTCACAATTGAATACTTCATCGAATTCGAAAACAAAAAAATAGAAAAAAATTTTTGAATTTTTGTTTCATTCTCTGCATAACTGAAAGTGGCCAGGCTGCGAAAATATTTTAGCTCGGTAGATAATGTCAAACGATGTCACAATCCCAATTTTCAGATTTCAACTAGGTCCAGTTCTCCAGAAACGCCTAATACGCCGTCGAACTTGGTAACTACACCCTGTATATGAAGGTCTCTTCAATTTAGCTTGAAAACATAATATCTTAGATGTAGTTTTTTATTTTTATTTGGGTTCTTTGGGGTTAACGAATGGCTATTCAATATCTGGATCTATGAAATTGCACAAAAAAGGAATTTTTAATTCATCTCTGTTACGTCCATTATTTTTTCAGAGAAGGGACTTATCGGCTTAGGTCGGGATAAAGCGGTGATTGATGCATGCAAACATGTAGTATTTTTGACGAATTTCAAGCAATATGCTTTTACCAGCTCCCAGAAAGCAATGGATATCGAAAGTTTTAGTTGGATATATTTAATAAAGAGCATTGAATAACTAGGAAACCCATGAAGGTTGAAAATTAGTTGCCATGCCATATTGATCCTTATAATACTGCGAGAAACATTGTCAGATTATAAATTTATATTTTATACATCAACTCAAAATCGAAACATAGCTTTTGGGGTAGTAAATTTCAAATATCAGTTTCTCCATGAAATTGGATGTGAAGGAGGAATAGTGTAAAAAGTTCGAATAAGCATCACGACTTTTTTCCTTTCAGAAAGTGCACACAAAGAAGAATATCAAGTAGTTTTTCATGAAATTCCAAGTAACAGTAATATGGATCAGGAATTTTCTGTAGCTGAGTCTATGACCTATTTTTCAATCAATCAGTTTGCCCGATTTTGATTGTTTCGGCACTCCTGAGAAAAAACCTAGGCATTCACATCGCTAGTATATTATATTCATTCGTGATTATATTATATTAACATAGTTGTTCCACATAATAAATTTGAATTATTGTTTTTGGTTTTTGCGAGTCTCAGAATA
This sequence comes from Hippodamia convergens, assembly GCA_038502775.1. Classification (NCBI taxonomy): domain Eukaryota; kingdom Metazoa; phylum Arthropoda; class Insecta; order Coleoptera; family Coccinellidae; genus Hippodamia; species Hippodamia convergens. Next base: position 89,645,285 of record CM076608.1, read on the forward strand.
TTGTCGAAAAAAACGACAGTTATGTGAACATATGAAATCTTTATTCATGAATATTTTCTTTTCAACAATATGAAAAAAAGAAGTACGTCATGCATTAGGAAAAATATTTTAATGACCCTATTTATTCCACCTTATTATGAACTTCATTCCCAGAATTCTACGACGATGTAGTTTGTACTACAACCTTCAGCATCAAGCTCGGATTTGAATTCCAATAAGCGTTCCGAGAAAACGTAGGAACGCTGTAGACGAGGTAGAAATTCCTTTCCAAATACAAGTGGGAAACACGCAAAGAATTGGCGCCTAAAGGAAATGGAATGCGATTGATTCTTCGAGATTAATTCCGAAATCTGCAGGTTAACACGTTCCAAGGATGTTGATTACAGATTACAGAAGTTTGTGAAGATTCCTTCCGCCCCACTGAACAATCTGAATTAAAATGTACCTTCATTTACTTAATACATTTCTTAATCAAACATAAAAAAAACTCATATGAAGTCATTCTTGTCAATTGAATTCAATTTCATTGTGATATAAACAGTAAACTACATTTCCTTGAATAATGAGTATTGAAATTTTAGCAAATACCTACCTCATTAGCACTGCATCCTATTACCTTTCAGCACTTACAATTATATTCATAATGAAAAATGAAACGAGAAGAAATTATTTAAACCAATTTAATCATCTGAATATAGAACTAAGTATCCAACGAAGTTTTCAAGAGCGCTTAAACCTTGTGTGATGCACATACCAAATATTCAAGATATAAAAAAATATGAATTTCTAAACAACTAAGGATTTTTTTACCTGTTAAAAATGCTATTGCTATCCCAAAACACACCAGAGGCATAATCTGAAGCTTGACTTCACAATACACACTTATAACCGAAATTTTGAAGTATAGATCAGAATACGCGCTTGGAGGAAATGATAGCAACTTTCTCTGAAGTTCACAACATGCAAAAAACAAGATGAGATTATTGCGTAGGTCGGGATAATCGACTTTGCTCCAATATTTACATCCGTTTCGGCGGAACGCCTTCCCCAAACTGTCATGTCGTTGAGATAACTGCACTTGCGCCCCCAAGGATGCTGGGGAGGAATCCTCCGTGTGCGCGTCAGGGTTCCGCTTTCATAAATTGTAGAAACGCCATGTGAAAATTTTTGATTGCGGAATAGTAAATCATTCAAGCCGAAAGAGTGGATTCAAAGGAAAGCTTGTGAAATTTGTTTTCGAGAGTACCTTTTGATCTATGAAGTAGAATCTCCATTAATAAATTTAAGGCATGTTAATTACCTGTGGGTAACAGAACATGAAACAGAGTACCTAGGTAAACTATAAATCAAGTGAAATATTGATCCTACTTGTATCTAAATCGAAAATTACCCAGACGAGGATATGATATTCTGAAATGTGATGAAAAAATAAAATCAGAAAGTTTTTGAGAGGCAGTAGAAAACACATTGAATACGGATAAACATACACAGATTTATCCAATGAAAACTTTTCCGGACTTAAAATGAAAATTTGCAAAATTGCTTGGACCGGTCAATTTCTGATACGAGAGGGAACAACTCATTCGCTCTCTTCATCCCCTTAAGTGACGTGAGCATAACTTCTTGATTTTGAATAGGGCTGGAGGGTGTTGTGATACTTCATTTTGTAGATCTTATCGAGAAATATCCGATTATAAATTTTCGCTTAAAAACTTCCATCGAAACGAAATGACAGGTGAAATAGTGGAAGAGTACTTCTTTTTCATCAAGGCCTATCCGTTTAGGATATTGGCAATTATATTAGCAATCAATACTTTTTTGGTAGCAGTTGGAAATGATGAAATTGTCCCAAACCGAGTTTCTCAGATCCGCAACCATGATATTCTTCTTCTTCGGGTCCTCTTTTACCTACTACTTTCCCTGAATTATATTCTGCAGTAGGGTTTTTTTTTTGTTAGAACACGGTTTTTGAAAATTAAATTCAGTATATGAATTGCATAGGTACTGATGGAATGATAATGATCTTTCCTACATAATGATAACATAACTATAAAATGTTTATCCAAATAAAAATTCCTAGTGTAGGCTTATACCTACATAATTTTTGTCATTAAAGTAAAGTAATGATCCATTTGGGTCAACTTGAGCAAACACTTCTTCCTACACTATATTCAGGGTAATATGATGATTTTCATCTTAAAGATTGACTTTTCAAGACGTTGGTCGCTTGACTATCGAAAAGGCGACGTATAATATGCCATGCATGGAGACCGCACTGGACTTCAAGTCAACTGCAACAAAATCAAAGGTTTTCTCTTGAGACGGAAAATTGGTGACGGTGCTGCATGATGCATACCTTTTGACGAGTCTTAATCTCTTTACCACGTTGTTAACCAGTAACAATTTTTGCCTTCAAAACGTGATGGTACAGATTTGATACAATGAGTTTTACACCATTAGGTACAAAGTCCTTCTGATAGGTCTCAATTACTTAACAACATTATTCACGCATTTTTCTCCAATGTGGTCAATGTGGTGGCAAGTCTGAAATGTTGAAATCATTGAGAAATTATGTTGTGAATTCAACTGCTCCTTCAGGTTGATCTTTCTCTGAGCCATGGTAATAGTAAATTTTGTACTCTTCTGCAAGTTCATGAACTATTCTTTCATCCCTTCATAATTTCCATTAGCTGAGCTATTACCAAATACTTCATCAATAAGATTGTTTTTTGAACTGATATTGTGCGGCCTTCCAATTTCTTCCATATCATTTTGAGTCAGTTTGCCGTTGACTAATTTTAACGAATAACTGGCTGACCCAGCAGACGTCGTATTGCCTCAATATATAAATGAAAAAGCAACCTTGAAAGTGGACATAAAATTGTCCTGTACAATATGTACAGGCCAAGGATGTCGTCTGGAAACAGCTGATATAACACATCACTCAATAAGTCCGTAGGATAACTAAGAAAAACACATTTTTTTGGCAAAATTCGATTTTATTCATCAACATACATTCCTTCAAGAGTGATACAATCAGTCCAACGCCGCTCGCATTTCGATACCTTTTTTGTAAAACGATTTGACTCTTCATTCGAGCTGAATCTCTTTCCGGCGAGCATTTTTTTCAGGTCTGCGAGCAGGTAGAAGTCGCTGGGGGCCCAATCTGGAGAATACGTTGGGTGCGGGAGCAATTCGAAGCCTAATTCGTGCAATTTGGCCATCGTGACGATCGACTTGTGACACGGTGCATTGTCTTGGTGAAAAAGCATTTTTTTGTTCTTCATGTGTGGTCGTTTTTTGGTAATGTCTTCCTTCAAACGCTCCAATAATGCCATGTAGTATTCGCTGTTGATTCTTTTTCCTTCCTCAAGATAATTGATGAACAAAATTCCTTGCGCATCCCAAAATACAGAGGCCATAACCTTGCCAGCCGACTTTTGCGATTTTGGCCTCTTTGGACGTGGTTCTCCGGCAGCAGTCCACTCAGCTGACTGCCGATTTGTCTCTGGAGTGTGGTGGTTGATCCATGTTTCATCCACTGTCACATACCGACGCAAAAAGTCCTGTTTATTTCGGTTAAACAGCTCCAAACAGCCCTCAGAATCGTCGATACGTTGTTGTTTTTGGTCCACTGTGAGCAAACGCGGCACCCACTTTGAATACAGCTTTCTCATGGACAAATGTTGATGCAAAATAGTATGAACACTGCCTTCTGATATCTTTAAGGTGTCAGCTATCTTACGCAATTCCACTTTACGGTTTTCCAAAACGATTTTGTGGACTTTTCTGATGTTTTCCGGTGTAACCACCTCAATTGGCTTTCCAGAGCGTCCAGCATCGTCGGTGTCTGTACGGCCACGTTTAAAATCAGCAAACCACTTCTCCACCATTTGCCTCGATGAAGCAGAGTCCGAATAACACTTATCAAGCCATGCTTCCCATCAAAAAGCAATGACACACGAAATTGCTTTGAAATCATTGTTTTGAAAATCACAAGAGTAGTGTCACTTGAACCACTGTAACTTGTAAACTAATTGTCGGATAGTCATGAAATTTTGACAAATATCTTTATAATGTTGGTACTTTCTAAAAATCATGTAGATTATCAGTTAGCAACGCCATCTATGTGTCATCCTACGGACTTATTGAGTGATGTGGTATTTTTGAATGTTGGCCAAGAAGTGTGTAGAATCATTTTCTATCTCAGAAACTAAAGAGCGTAAGGGATCTGGTGGTGGGACCAATTATGACAATTGGCAATTAGATAAGCTAGCTGACCCGGCGAACTCTGTTTCGTCTTAGAGATGAATAACGTTGTACTCACCATTGGTTTTTTTTAAGAAGGAAAAATATTAGGTGAAATACAAAAGTACAAAATATACAAAAAAATTAGTTGCATTGAAATAGGGATAAACGAGGAGGGCAAAATTGGTGATACTTGAACTACAACTTTTTAACCGTGAGAGAAAGAGGAAATTGAATGACACGTTACGGTGGTCTTTTTTAGAGAAATTGATAATGACATCAACTGCATTCCTCTTTTTTTTTTGTTTTCAAGTTATAGGTCATAATTGAAATTTGGGCGATTTCAACTTTGGCCATTATCTCGGTTTCTATTTGTGCGAAGATGTTAAAATGAAAACATTGTACAGGCACTTTTTTCATAGCAATCCAGTAGCGTACTTTGTTTTTTGCCAATTGGTTTCCTTGCTGAGCTTTAACATGAAGTTGTGTTTTTTTTCTCACCGAAACAATAGTTTGAGATGGCTCAGAAGGAATCGCCATTTTTTCCCGTTTCAGAAATATATCATACATCGCCCTCAGATTCATTCAGATATCATTAAAAATACAGTTTGTATATAAAATTTGAAATATTGAGTATTGAGTAGAATGAATCACTGAATAATATGTCTCTACGCATGGTATCATTATTATTTTGCGATACTTGATTCAATTCTCCGTAGTTTGATCTCTGTTCAGAACAACTGTCCATTCGGAGACATTATTGCCGCTAAAATAAAACATTTTAACATATCATATTTCTTGTAGTTTTCAAACATTTCCACATTGCCGGCAATAATGACTTCGAATTCAAATAATTGACAGTTGTTCTCATTGCCACGTGACTTTTCTAACGAAATCCGAGGCAACAAACATAAGAGAAGGAAGGACTTATGCAGATCCCATGAAACGAACAAAGAATGACCAAGTTAAGGCACTGTCAAAGTCATATGTTCCAAAAAAATAGAAGGGCGGGTGACAGTGCCTTAAATTACTTCATGTCATTCGCATATCCACAGTTTCTCAATAGAAAGACGTCCATGAATAATAGGTCTTTGATACTTTCACAAATGACATAAATAACCTTTGTCTTGATCTGTGAGACTTTCACTTCACAGAACCAAAGATTAACCTGCAAGTACCTCTTTGACAGAGACGCTAAGGTGTTTTCTTCTTTTTATTTAGTGCCGATTCTCAATGGACGTAACCGAAAAATTCCTGTCAAAATTCGTACAAATAATTATATTTATAATTGAATTTATTAGTTCAATTTCAATTTCTGATCACGGGATACCACAGTTAGCGTTATTTTAAATTCAATACTTTAAAATTATGAACATATTTATGTGTACGAACTTTGACAGGAGACCTTAGAATTCCAAGGCTAAGACGTTAAGGCAACTCAAAATACACAGTAATTGTTTACATTGCCATCTAATGGGGATAATAGTAGACTGGGGATTTTTTCAAAACATTTCGTCATAAAATTTTCCGTAGTGTTCGGAAGAAAGATAGGTGTAACAACACATGAACTCAGATGCGTTTAAATTCTTATAAAATATAATACTTCATCAACCGTAGCGACACTTACTGGCGTTATTCGCGAGAAATGAAATTATTTCCTATTTTTTTCTATTTCATCAAATTTTTCAGAGGTTTAATGTATTTTATGTTAACCCCGCCGAAGGAGAATCCAACAAAAAATCTTTCATAACAAACAAGTTATTGTTCCGTCTTTTTCTCAGCTTTTGCGCTTATGGAATAACCACGAATAATCAACTTGAGCTCGAGAACGCATTTTGACTGAATTTCGAAAACATAGAGAATGAAATCCATCTGTGAGTCGCTCTGATTGTCATCGCATTTTTTAAAACGTCATGATCATTCTGAATCGACTTTTATTCATATTTCCGAGTTTTTCCCGGACCTGAAAATTTGATAAATCGATTCCTTTAACCGAAAAACCTCTAATTTGTAACTTTCATGAAAATCGTTATTGGAGCCGTTTTCGAGAACCTGATTATACGAGGGTGGAATGAAAAGTTTCCGGCCTGACCAAGATATGGCTTCACTAGGTCTACTTTTGGAGCGGTTTCCTAGCCAGCTTGTATGCAAAATTTCAGCCGAATCGCTACGTTATATTGAGTTTGAGACGACATTACGCGAAATGCTTCCGTTGTTTTCCTGAAAATGAAAAAATTTGAAAAACTGGAGGTCATCAAATACATCTATTTGGAAGGTTTTAAACCGAAACACGGCCTACTAAATCTAATAGGCCGGAAGGTTAGACGTTGCCGTTGTTACCAGCAACGTGTTTAGTGGCACGCGTAGATATAGAAAGTATACGGTTTTCTTGTGCAATTCGCTGTGTTTTCGAAATAATTTCGAATTTATTTCATTTCACAATGAAATAAAGAACCATAGGAAGAAAACAAAACTGCATTTCGTTTATCTGCGAATAATTTATTAATATTTTTATCGCGAATAATCCAGAACTCACCACGAGGAGATAGCTGTTGTATTGAGTTCCACAAGACTACAATCAAAATAGAAATTATTCTACTTTCTGAAGCGAATAAAATAGGTGAATGAACATCAAAAGAAGAAAAAAATATATTATTTCGCTATCGAAAACGATTACATTCTGACTGCTGATCTTCATAAACTCACAATACACCCTATAAAACAGAACTTCAACAAGAATAAGCTCTGAATGATTAAACAATGAATTCAATCCCAAAAGAGGTTATAAAAAATTAAAAATAAACTTTGAATAAATAAAAACAATTTCGATACGTACCGGCTAAAAGTTCATAATTTCCTGTCGGAAAGAGCAGTTCTTGGGATTCACTAACCATTATAGAATAATTATCAAGGAAGATATTACTCAAAATTTGCTCAAGAGAATTTCAGAAGGCTGCTGACATAGTGAAAATTTGTCAGAATAAACTTCTCACGGACACTGGAAATATGTCACGAATAAACATTTCAAAAACGTTATATTGTAGAATTGAATAGAGTCAATTTCTTAAACGTGGGAGATTGCCTTGTCTTTGAAATGACAACAAAAGTCTAAAAATGAATCGATCGGATCTTGTTTATCCCAATCGGTGTAAAAATTATCATAATGGACAACTAACTTTTGTCTCCGTTCCTCAGGCTCAGTTCTTTTTAAAGTAATTGAAGACGTCATGTAACTCGGATGATTTCGAAAAATTGAAGGAAATGCATCACCAGTTAATTTGGAATTTTTCGCGGTATATTTATAACTGAACCTTAGGCGGTTGGATAAGAGTTATTTTTCAAAATATGGCAATCTACAAAATGTTTAATCCAAACTACACTGTCTTAGTGGATTTTAAAACTACTTTCTCTATCAATTGCGTTAAGTCATTTTCTTCTCCTCTTGGAATCTTTCGGATATCCAAAAATCGACCCTTTCTTCTCTCATTAGTAGATTTGCTTTTGCAACCGGGCACTGCACAAGTACGAGGCATCTTACTCAAATCGAAGATTTCTAAATGAAATTTTAATAAATATCAAAATGAAAAACCTTCCTGTCAATAATTCTTCCAGATATGAACACTCAAAGTCGAAAAATTCAATAACAAATCCGATACACACTGATCTTGCACTTATTTTCACTTCATTTATTGATTAAAAAACCAATCACACGTACTCAGCGAAAAAACACAAACCTTTTTACATGATTCCCAGTCGAATTTTTGATGCGAACACATTTACGCTTCTACGTTCCACACAGAATTGTAACTTGCAACTGCAAGGTCGTACCACCCTGAGTCAGGACCCCAACCCGCTGTGAACACTCCGGCAACTTCGCATTTTAAAGGAACATTCTGGCCTCTTAAATATCGTAGGCCGCGACCGAAACAAATGAAAGAAGGGATGGATTCAATACTGGAAGACTTGTCCTCGTCATATACAACTATTAAGCAGTGGGTTTTTTTTTATTTAAAATGGGTCGTGTGGGCTCCTCTGACGAGCCTTGCTGAGGGCAGCCCGTTGAGGTCACAACTTCAGAGTAAATCGAGAAAGTCCATCAGATAGTGTTGGAAGACCGCAGGGTGAAAGTGTATGAGATAGCTGGGACCTGAAGGATGTTATCTGTTATCTGAACGTATGCGAAATATTTTGCACCACTACTTGCACATGTAAAAGCTGTTTGCAATGTGGGTGCCACGTTTGCTACACTCGAACAAAAATTGATTTCTACCGACAATTTGGCGCTTTATAGGCGTAGTTCAAATGAATTTTCGGGTCGAATCATAACTATTGATGACACTTAGGTTCACCACTACATTCCTGATAATAAGAAACAGTCAAAACAATGGGTTGGAAAAGGGGAACCACCTCCAAAGAAGACGAAAACAATTTCATCGGGAAATCAAATTATGGCTCCTGTTTTCTGAGATGCGAGATGGATTATACACATTTATTACTTGGAGAGGATAATACTTTCATTGGTCATTACTCTGTAGTAATGGTCCCTATACACGATCCGGCGGCCTGCAGCCTTAGTACTGTCGATTTGAACTGACAGTCAAGGTCTGAAGCGCACTACACACGATACAGTTAAATCGTAAGACCTGATCTGATAATCGAAAACTGACAGTCCGCGGACTGCAGTCCATCCTTAATTTGACTATACACGTTCAGTTCAGATCCTCAGTTTTCTAATTGAGGAACTATGAAGTATGTCTCTTGAACGTAAACGAAAATCGACTGCGGCCATGATTGTGTTATTAATTGAAAATGAAAAATCGAAAATGAGATTATGGACTGAAGAATGGTTGTTGAGACGTGATAAACTAACGCATATGAATTTATTAAGAGAACTGAGAATCAATGCAAAAGAGTCTACTGTTGCATTTTCATCAATAGTTTTTTTAAAAAGTTTACAAGTTTTTCATAGGCGCTATTCTTTGTTCGCCTATTAGAATATTCGCCTATTCGAATTTATTTTACATTTTACAGTCCATTTTGGCTGTAAAAGATCGAAATTGTTGGAAGTTCTGAACTGTCGATGGGGTCTGAAGGAATTGCTCTACACACGGCAGCTTTTCAAACGATTTGCCGAAACTGTCGGCCGGGACTTATCGATTATCTGTACATGTGTAGTGATAACAAAACTGTAGATCTACGTTCCTGCAGTCCCGGACTGCAGTTCGCCGGTGCGTGTTTATGTACTTTAATGCAACTGTGTAGTTATTGCAACGTTTGAAGCACGAAGTGCAAATTAAACGACCTCATTTGGAGAAGAAAATTTCATCACGATAACGCAACAGCGCATTTGTCAATTGTTGACAAGTCCAAGATCCACAAATTCAAAATTGAATGGATGGTGCGTCCTCCCTACTGTCCAGACTCACCCTAGCGACTACTACCTGTTTCCTAACCTCAAAAACTGGATTGTTATCGGAGTTATTGAAGCTGTATATCAGTATTCTGAGGAGTTTGACTAATTTACGTTTAAAAACTGGTTATAACTTCTTTTCATCCCACCCTCGTATATAAAATATACATATACCCGTACAGGAATCGCTCGTTTAAATAAATATATTAAAGATTGAAGAGATTAGATAACATGCCCCAGGTATTAGAGCTTTTCTCCTTACCGTATTAAACGAATTCGAATACTTTTCTAATTCTCCCTTCTTCTTCTTTGGGTGACATCTCCAACGGAGGTTGGATATCATCAGTGCCATCTCTACTTTATTTTCTGCATCTCTGAAATGTTCTATTGAGCAACAGTTGAACCAATCCCTTAAGTTTCTTAGCCATGAAATTTCTTCTACCAACGCTTCTCCTTCCCTGTATCTTTCCTTGCATAACCAGTCTAAGCATCTTATATCATTATATATATATTAGGTTCTTTTTGTTTCAACATTTATTGTATTATTTTAGCTCTCTTATTCAAAAGAATATATATATATATATATATCATTATGGATCCTAGATATTCCAACTTTTTTGCTTTTTATGTTAAGTACTTCGCATTCTTTCGGTAACCATCCCGAATAAGTACTTCCATGTTTGTTTTTCTCTCTGTCCATGATATCATCCTGAGTATCCTTCCACAACACCACATTTCGAGCGGGAGCAATTTTTTTTTTATCTCTTCTCGTTTCAGTGTCCAGAGTGCACTCAAGCAGTTCAGTCCAGTGAGAACATCTCCTGAAAATATAACTCCTGAAGATGCCAGACACTCTAACTGGCGAAACGTCGAGAACTAATCTACGACGACGGCCTGAATGCTCGAAAGAACAGGTTACATTTTATTTTCTTATTCCATTAATCTCATTTAATTTCATCATTATTATTTTTTTTTCTCTTTTGTATTTTTCTGGGGTTGAGATGTGTAGCTGAGGCTAGACTCCGCCCCATTTGTTGTGTATAGATATACATGTATTTTTTTTAATATCTCATCTCAAATAAAGGCTACTATATTATTATTATTATTTTTCCTTCACACTCTCGTGGTGGACCATTTCCACTGAGCTGGGATCTATGATCAACAGCTCAGTAGTTTGTTAACACACGCCGAACAGTTCTACATGTGCCGAGGATTGCAGCTTTCTGTGCCGTAAGTATAGCCTTCTTTTCTTCCCAACGCAGTAAGTTCTTTCATTAAGTTTTCTTCCACTAATCCATTGGCTGAAATTATCAGTTACTGTACGGAGACATTTTGAAGTTGGTAGATTGTCTTTAGCTCATGTGCAAGGTCTATATACTTAGTAAGCTTGTTCGTCCTGGCTTTTCGTATGTTGTGGTCACTTGATATTGTTACTTCTACAATCTGCGCCACCTTCTTCAGTTTTTGAATTGTGAGGATATCGGGTCTAATATGTGTGTATATTGCTTATCTGTAATAACCATTTTGTCTCAGTATATTTTTATTTCTTGGTTTTCAAATTGTTCCTTTGGTTGTATTTGCAATATGGTACTGTTTCAGATAAGATTTTTTTTAATCCCTTGACGGAATATTTTTGCGACATCATCGTGTCTCTTTTTATGGTCTTTTGAAGCAAGGTAGGTACATTCCGATGAAAGATGTTGGATCGTTTCCACTTTTTCATTACACTATCTGCAATTGGTCAGTTGTTAGTTCCTGATGCAGTATGTAGGGTGTTGAGATGACCTGATCCTGTATAGCTGTTAAGAAGCCTTCTGTTTCCATCATGAGAACACCACGAGTTATTATTATTATTATTATTCTTATTATTTGTTTTTTCTCAGCCTTCGACTGGTAACAGAATCTGCGGGTTATACCAAAACAGCACTTTCTCTAGATGATGTTTCAAGATTCAGGTTGAGCGGACCATATGGCATGTGCTCAGAATGACTGACCTCTGCAGCAGAATATAAAGACTATCAGGGAGGTTTAATAACTTAACGCCTTCAAGCAGGTTTTTTGGGATAACTCCTGTATAGACAGGACCAATGGAATGATGGTGTATTTCTTGGATCCCCACAATCTCAGAATTTCTTCAGCAAGTTCCACGTATTTCGAAGATTTCTGAGTGATAGTGTCTTCTTTATTCTGGGTGTTTTGGAACTACTATATCTAATAAATAGACTTTTTTATTCTGTTTATTCTCTAAGAGAATGTCTGGTCTATTATGTCTGATTGTCTTATCAGTGAGTATTGTCCGATCATAGTAGAGACGATACTCTGAACTTTCTAGTACTGCTGATGGACTGTACTTATGATATGGAACCAGAGGACCCTGCAGGAAACCGCATTGCCTTTGATGAATTATCCTAGCTACTGGATTATGACGATTCGTATATTCTGTTGGAGCTAGATTTGAGCACTCTCCTATGATATGTTTTTATTGTCTCCGGTTTTCCTTACATCGTCGACAGAGTTCAGTGGATATGTCAGGCTTGTTTGCTATTCGTTTCATATAATATCTATTATTATTATTTTTCCGCATTTTCTCATGCTTAGGTGTTTGCATGGGTAAGGGTGATGAAGCTTTTGCAAACTCATTCCTTGTTGACGTTTTTTTTTCCTTTATTATTTTCCTCACAATCCTACATGTTTCCATTACCGTTGATTTCTGCATTTCTGTTATTAAATGTGCAGGCAAGTCGTGTTTTTTCAATTTTTTCGGCAGCTCCGATGGTATGAGTAATGTGACCGAAATGACAATAGGTAGTATATAAATTTTTTCCATCTTCCACATTGACTTTATTTCTTCGGCAAGGTCTGTGTGTTTCCTGATCTTTTATGTAATTGATTTCTGTAGGTTATGATCCAGGGGGTGTGCAATATCAATTAATGTTATCAATCTTATTTATTATTACTATGTCCGGTCTATTATTCATGGTTGTTTCGTCCTGTTATAAATGCTCTGTCCGAATATACTTTGTATTCCTGATTCTCGTTGACTGGTTCAGGTGAGTATTTGTAATATTGTTCCTCTATTCGTCTATCGTCTTTATTCCAGGAGTATTTATGAAGAATTTTAGCAGAGAGATTGTGTCTGTTAGATACTCTGTTGGTGCCAAGCTTGGGCATCCTGATGTAATGTGTTGAATTGTTTCTGATGTTGCTATTATTATTATTATTATTATTATTATCATCATCATTTCCGCATTTTCTCATGCTTAGGTGCATGAGTAAGGGTAATGAGGGCTTTCGCAAACTCATTCTTTGTTGATGTTTTTATTCCTTTTTATTATTATTATTTTTTTTTTCTCCTTTTTTGAGGGTTCGTTTCTACAGATGAATCACGGATCAATAAAGACCAAGTGAAATCATCTGGAACTTCATCCTATCACGGACCTCACAATGGCTGCCGTCTGCAAGATTACAGCCTTCTGCATTTGGAACGTAAGTATTCTCCGGTACGTTTAACTTCGACAAATTGCTTTTCAGTGTCTTGGGAATGATGCCAACGCCAGAGATAATCAGTGGTACATATCTACACTCTGCATGCCCCATATTTGTCGAACTTCTTGTGCTAGGATTTCGTACTTGAGGAGTTTCTTCATTTCATTATTATTATTATTCCTATCATCATCATCATTATTATTATTATTTTATTTCCTAATCATCATTCATCATCGTTATTATTAGATTATTATATATATATTCATTCATTATATTAATATTATTATTCATTCCATTATTATTATTATTATATATTATTATTATTATTATTATTATTATTATTATTATTATTATATATTATTATATTTTATTATTATTATTATTATTATTATTATTATTATTATTATTAACTAACCACGGGTTTTTTCGAGATTCTAGTTACATGATACAGAGGTGGAATTAGCAAGCTAAACTTGATTTCATATCAAAACTTTATTAGAGTTTCATAAAAGGAATTAGAATTTCAAATCAGAGAGCTTTTATCCTAATGATCAGTCTAAGAAATCCTTGCTTTGATCGAAATTTATTTTTTATTCCTGAATTTTTTTAACAAAACTACAATATTGAAGAGAAAAACTATATATATAATTATTATTTCATTTTGACAATTTTCGAAATCAAACAGCAAAATTTCTAGCTCCTCTGGCCGTTGGACCAGCAACCGAACACCAAATAAGGTAACAAAGTTGCTGAATTTCTCATTCAACAAGTCTTGGAATAGCAGTGGTAGTATACAACGATGAACGAGTAATGGACTAAGTATGAAAATAATTACTTGAAATGCAATGGGAATATCAAGCACCAGGAAATCATTATTGCTGAAGAGTTGGAGGATTGGAGATCGAAAATGAAATAGAGGGCAGTTCAAAGGAATGCAAAGACTTCAGAGGCTTGGTGAAGAGGACTGGGTATACGGCATAAGGCTATTTCTTGATGATATGTACTGTACATTGTAATCATTGCATATTGTTAAGCCCAGAAAACAAACAACCTACATTTCAAAAAACTATAACAGTGAAGATGTAAAATGTGGAAGGATTCATAATAAATTCTGGAAATGACCACCTCGAAAATACGCGAACGTAGTCTACATTTCATGAATTCAAAAACCTCTACATTTAAGGGGGATATCTCGCCCATTCATTTTTCAAGATATTTCGAATTTTCACTGTTGATTCATATAGGTATGGAATTTTGGCAATTTTCTTTTTCCGTTAAATTGAACCATTGAAATAAGATATAATGTTCGGGGCATGAACAGTGAAATTTTTTTGGGATATTTTTGGAGTCATTTTCAAGCTTTTTCATTATAGGACCTTGGTCCTTAGAGTCACGGTTGGCAAGAAATGATTATTCAATATTTTCTTCACAAATAACCTAAATTCACGCTTTTCAATGTGAGGTTTGATGTATGTTTGTAAAATTGGCATTTTTTCAAATGCTATTCTCTTATCCATGCTATTCAAAAAATCAAGAGTGTTTACGGGTTTTTCATTTTGCAAAATTAGTAACTGTTTGAAATAAAATCAACTTCAGAATAAAATTTGAAAAAATACTAAAGAAAGACTGAACTGAGAGCTTAATTTCATTTTGATAAATTCGTTAGTTGATGACCTTTCTAACGGTATGCTTCAAAATTGATGAAAAAATTATTTCTGTTTCGAAATACCGATATTCCGTGAGACAAAAAAATCGTTCAGAAGTAATAACAAGAATAGAATACCTCAATATTGGTATTCTTGTTATAAATTTTACTGGAACTATTCTCCTCTGTTCCTAATGCACCCTCGACTCTTTTTTTCTTTTTCAATCGTTATGGTATATAAACTCATTTTATCTCATTGCTACAAGAACGGCGTTTATTCTTACGATTAACACCCCTCCTCGGCTTTTTTCAACGAAAAATTAGAGACAACCCAAACAACTCATTTTCTAACTCGAAAATAGGTAGAAGTGGTCCGATTTCTTGGCCCGTACGATCTCCAGACCTAACCTCTCTTAGGTTTTAACTTATGAGGACAGCCAAAGCATTAGTTTAAGCTGAGTAAGTACCCACGAGATAGTTTTAATCGAAAGAATAGACGCTTATTTATTTCAACTAATGAGAAATCTAAAATCGGACTAAAGTCTTGGTAGTACTCTGTTCTATCGCTTTTCAAAAGTTTTAGCAAGGTTCTCATTGTATTATTCAGGAAGCTTTATAATTATTATGTAGCTTTTCAGAAGTGATCAGTTTTTGTTATCTTTGCATTTTATTTTCGAAACTAGCTCTATCATCATTGTATCTCGTTTAGATTGATCTTCAAAAATTACTTCCTATCTTAAATTTTATATTCTTATACTGTGCAACGGAGTCACTTCGTCTCAATGATTGACATTGCTCACTACTTCTTTCACTACTAGTGTGGATAATTATGGACATCGACTTTGGAGCACTAAAAATATTAGATGATTCAGAAGTAGGTTTCTGAAATCATAATCCATAATCGTTTTAAAATCACCAGTCCACAATTAACTACAAATTGAGTCAGGGAACCAAAATTTGTCCATGTATTCGTACGAAGGGAAGGTATTGAAAAAGAAAAGAATCATATGTAATCATTTGAGAAAATTCCGATTTATCAACAAAATCTCAAGTAAAATGGAACAAACGACCGTTTTTTTAGTTTGCGCATGGGTAGTGGAGGGGAGAATGTGAAGAAAAATTGAATAATGACTTTTCTGTACTAAATCCAATCGAATATTTTGAGAAATATATCTCATTCATTTGCAAATAATGAATGAAAATTATGTGATTTCTGATTTTTCATACCATATTATAACCGTTATTTCGAAAGTTTTTTGTTTTTTTTTTGCATTTTATCATTGTTATTATTTTATTCAGAATATTCATTGTTTTTATTTTCTTATATTTTCGCCTTGAAATAAAATATTCGACAAAATGAATTGATGGTTTTTATTATGAAGCATTACCACTGCATCAGAGGATAACATTGTATTTGTGATTTTGTTTATTTTATTGTTTATCTCTATAAAATTTACTTTTTTTTCGTGACGTGAACCATATCTCATATTTGGGGTCTGGTAGTAAAAGAGTTCATCAGAAACAGTTTCAACAGCACTAGATCATATCATATCAGAAATGATACTTGACATTCTTGAAGTATAACAAATACATAATCAATTTATAAATCGATTACACATCTCCACTAAATACATTTCCATCATCAATCATCTTTCAATACATCAGTTTTCTCAATTGCATCGAACAAATCTTCCATTTGAAACCATATTTTCTTCTCGAGTTCGAAGATTAAAACAGAAAAATTTGATTTGTTTCATATATATATCCTTTCCAATGCAAAATACCGATAAAATCCATATAAATTGACTGCAGAATAAATGCGCTACGTTCAATATTTCAACTCGAATTGATTCACTTGGAACTATTTGAAAGTGAAAAGAAATAGAAGAAAACTCTATTCAGAATGTAAAATACGGTTTCCACCCTTGAAATATGTAAGGTAATGTATGTATGGAATTTTGAGAATTTAAAATAAACCTAACCTAAACAATAACTTAACCTTGTTAAACAAAACTATATAGACTATATATAAGCCTATATCAGAGCCGTATCCGAGGTTAAACCAAGTATCAGTTGAATACAACGTTTCAAATCTTCTTCATCTTCAATAATAATACTCCATTACTTACAGAGCCCAATTCAAATAATGTTAACGTTAATATATAAATCAATACATTTTCATCTAAGCCGTTGACACATTAATATCATCACATATCAGTTCAACAAACTAATATTCTACTTTTTGATTCACGTTCAAGTATACCAGTATGAGAATATTCAATAAAACAGACGCTATTATTATATGTTTTCATCATTGAACTTCAGAACGAAACAAAACAAAAATGAAAACGAACATAAAATAAAAAATAATGACGCGAAATATACTAGTGGGTTTCAGGATTCACATTGTACCTAACTTATAAAATTAACCGAACAACACAGCATGTAAGTTAAAGAATATACATTGTTGACTTCTCGGTGAAGTTTGTCACTTTTTCTTAGGTACATCAAGTTGGCTGACCCCACTCCTGGAATTTTGATATCAAAATGCTCTGAGCGAATTTGTGCCGTATCGTTTGAATTTTGTACCAGTTCAGTTTTCGAGATATTTCCAGTTTTCAATGCGGATCACTACTTGACGCTGTGACGTATATATAAAAATTTGATAATTTTTTTCTGATAAATTGTGCTCATTTTGTGCAATTATGCCTTATAGTATGAATTTTGTGTGCTTCTTCAGTGTTCGCGATATTCCCTAGTTTCTCTTGTGGAGATTGATGAATACTTGTATAGGAAATCATTGACGAGCGTTATTTGTATCTCCCAATGTCAAGCAAAGCCGATATTTGCTCGTTTCCAACAGACACATTTAAATAAGGCCGATTGTCTTGTGCATGTCTATCTAGTAAGAGTTGAACAGAGATACTTCTTTGTCGTGGTTGTTGGTCTTCATTTGTTTCAAATTTTATTCAAATATAAAATTCCTCGACGGTAACTAGCCGGTTTCTTTGAGAGTTATCAACGAAATGATATTGCTAAAAGTTCTCAATTTTTTTTGTGTTCCGTTTTGTGGTGAATTTTTGACTTTTTGTGGCAGGCGACCTAAATTCGAATTTTGCTGAAGGCGATCCGCTGCCATTGGTCTACCCAGCTCTCGCATTTTTTTGACATTTCTTACATGAGAATTTGGTTTTTCCTTCGAAGCCACAACCAAAACAAAATATCCTTCTAGACATCTTAAAAAAGGAGTACGTATGTCCCGGCAATCGACAATTCCAACAAATTACGTTAGATGTTACTTCGGAAACAGTTAACTTTCTTAGAGATATGCGAGCAAAATCTGAAGGTAGAGCATCTTCAATACGTTCACACAGAGAGATTAATTGAGGTAAGGTATCGATATCTTGTAAGATCAAAGCTCTTACAAAATCAGGTAGTAAATTAGCTCTAATAGTAGAGACAATTTGTTTATCCGGAGGGCGTGCTGTCAGTCCATTGAACTGCGATTCTAGATAACTAATAAAAATGGTAACTGATTCACCTACTGTTGTTTCTCTCGACTTTATTTCATCCATCAAAACTTGGTCATAATTAGAAGGCAAAAAGGTCTGTTTCAAACCGGTCACCAATTCGGACCAACTCTTAAAACTTTTTCTCATAAAATGGTTATGCCACCATGTCCATGCATCTGAATGAAACAGATCGAAGCTGACTCAAATAAATCTTGGTCAGTACAACCTCTGGAAATTTTGAGTGAATCTAACAAGTCGAGAAACGGGAATAACGGCTCTTTACTAGAAAATTTCTCAATACCCCATTTGAACACCAGGACTTTCTTCGAAAGACCTGGAGAAATACTTTCTAATGCTAAATTCGGGTAGGTGATGAATTTTGATCGGCGTAGATGAGGCTGGAGGTTCTTCACAAAGGCGTTTATCATCAGCTAAATCTGTTTCTAAACCGAAAAGTTCAGTAAGTAGATTACTTTTTTTGTCAACCTCTGAGTCATCAACAGTATGCAATCTATAGATTCTACCCAGCAATGAACCAATCGAGATGTTATATCGGTTATATTCATCCCTAGAAGAAGAAGTTCCAAACTTGTTTATCGATTCAGAAATTTTCCTTGAGAGAGATCTTAAGTTCGTTTATATTCTCTTCAAAAGTTAAAAATATCAGTTAAGGCAATAAAGCTACGGTTTGCTCCTTCTTGGGAAAGAGAACCTCTTAAAGTTTTACGATTTTTCTCTACTGAATCAACCACCTTCTTACCCAAACGAATAGAAACCTCATATGTCAACTCATGTGCCTTCAAGTAGTTTGGATTTATAGACATGTCGATAAAATTAATGGCTACCTCAAATCTCACTTTCAGGTGAAGGGTAATAAGAGAGAAAATAAAATAATGAAGATATGATGAGGAATGAGCCTTCTAAAGATAAACAGAGATAAAAGAAAAGAGATAGAAGAGATCAAAAAACGCTCGTGAATCAGAAATTCAATTCTCGACAAAGCTGCTACCAGTGGTTCAAATTATCACCGCCAGAGAGAACAATTTAGGAAAATTAAGGAAAACCAGGTCCCTTTTACGTTGGTCGCCAATTGTGTAAGGTTAAGATAGAGATAAATTACGTCAATTTACAGCCCCACTCCAGGGGTGCCAATTGTGTAAGGTTGAAGAGACATAGATAATTTACGTTATATTCAACGAAAGATGCTCCAGCTAGTCAGGGCATGAGACCAACCTTACATTTGTATGAGGTAATAGGAGATAATATGCTTCTACTCAGGCTAATGATAATCAAAACTTGAACAGTCGAGATTTATTCCTCTCTGATGACAATAGCTATTTACAATGTCTAATATCACAAATTGAAACAATTTTATACGAGGACAAGAATATGTACAATTCATGATTCGTCAGAAATACAATTCACAAGCGTTTTCGTTCTTTGTTAACTTATCTGGCTATAACGGTGCTGGGCAAGGGAAGTGACTATCTCTCGATTTCTCCCAACGTTCGAACTCCTGGATCTCCTGGAAGACGTTGTAGTAGGTTGTATTCTTATAAATAGAAGCGTCGAGGTTTCAACTTCCTCCAAGGTGCAGGTACTGAAGGATCTAAAGACCTAGGCCCCTCCAGAGAGTTTCAGATGTCTAGACCCTCCAAAGATGTGTCGGAGGCTTAGCTCTCTCCAAAAGATACCGAGACTTAGCTCTCTTCAAAAAATACCATGAGACTTAGCTCCCTCCACAAAAAGGCTATCAAAAAAACACTTATATCAGTTCTCAGTACCGTCAAACTTCCGCAATTCCCTGAGATCTCTGATAATCTTAGTTTACATAAAGATAATTCAGAAAAGGAAAAAAATGTCCACGTGTTCACTGAAACACTGGCACAGATAAATCGAGAAATTGAAAATCAGAGAGTCACGGAACCGTGAAATGTTTAAATTCAATTATTTAACTATAACATAGATAAACCAATCTAGAAGGTTGATTCATCAGATAGTTGAGGAAATCAGATGGAAAGTCGTACGATCCTCAAAATGGCGGATCCCAAGCGTCCCTCACCTCACCCCAACACTCACTAAAGTGAAGTTTGTGAAAATAACAGACAAATGATTTTAATAAAACACAGAAACTAGTTTGCGTATTTTTTCAACTCGCTATATCCTTCATGTCTAGCTTCTGAATGTATATATTATTGCGATATATCAGTTTTCATGATTCAAATAATTCCATTCAGAATGATTTATATTTTTAGCTAAAATTTGTAGCTTAATGAACGAAAAATAGCGCCTACGGTTGCCATATGGCAACGCTTTCGGGTATTTTTCAAATGGTTCTCAGATGCGCAGATTTTTAGCTAGAAAGTTGGCGGTTGGTTTACTTGATACACAAATGTACCTTATTTCACCAGTAACAAGAATTTTTTCTGTAAACTCACTCGTTCCGCCTCCAGAAGTTGTGAAACTTGTGTTCTTCGTGAATCGTTTAAAATATGGAACCTTAGTTCGTGTAAGTGAAATATTTTCTATTTGCCCTGGTTTTGTCATAATTTTTTTATATGAATTTTGAAACTTCAAATCATGATCCTAACAGGCTGAATATAATCACAAAAAAATATTAGTAGGAAAAATTTTCAGTTGATTTCGTGGGTTGCCATATGGCAACCCTAGGCGCTCATACACAGTGATAATGCTTACCGATAGGAGTAGTAAGAAATGGGATTGGCCGATTGTTTCATGATTGCTAGACCGTAGCTATGCAAAATATCTCGATTCTGTACAATAAAACATAAAGACCAAAAAATAAGCAACTCGAATTCAAACGAGAAGTGGTCAACAGCTATTTGAAAAAGTATGGAGTAACACCGGAAGGACAAGGAAGCCGGTTATCCTTCTGTTCTTCTTCCAGAGATAGTCGAATTTCCAATTCCGTAACATTCGATGAATCCAATCATCTCGTGAAATACACAGCAGACAAAAAAAGTGCGCTGGACGTGGTTGTAAGACGATCATGAGAACAATGTGTTCAAAATGCGATGTTGGACTTTGCATAGATTGTTTTTTTTTTCCGTTCATTTCATACGGCATGATATTTGTATTATGACATTGTAAATATTTTATAAATGAATAAAATGTTTTGAAACTATCAAAATGTCAAAAAATTTCATGTATCTTTACAGTAAAATAGTATTCCTTCTAAAAATGAAATATCACAAGCGTCTAGGGTTGCCATATGGCAACCGCCAATTTTGAAAAACTAGAGGGCGTATAAAATTTTTATATTGTTTTTCCGTCTCTACAGAATGTTTCCGACCAGCTTTATCAAAAAAATCAAAAATCGAAAAAAATTTATTCCGGCGCTAATGGGTTAATCAGACCTGTACCATTTATTCATCGAATTCTCAATGATTTGGCTTGATTGTTTCCGAAAAAAGAATCAAATTCCTCAATTGGGTAAGATACCTTGCTATTGTACCGAGATCACTTATATTATACTTATATATTATACATAATACAAATACTGCGTGAATACTTGTGTGAGCTATAAAAAATGAGTGGAATATTCCTGGAAATCAGAAAGCACCAAGAAATAAGGAGGTCTTGACAGAAAGTCCTATAGACAGTCCCATATATACGAAATTATGTTCTCTAGCTTTGGTCAAAGATGGAAATTACTCAGACACATATTTTTCTAACCGAATGAACAACTGAGATGTTCTCTGCCATTTCTTCCTTTCAAGTCCTTCAAATCGGCTAATTCCAGGAATTTTTTTATCCATAAAATTTTTGGATATAATATCTCCAGAAAAAATTGAAAGCAGAAATTTTATTCAAAATTCTTACTTTATCTCCATTACTACAACTGATCAGACCAAATGGCATCAGTAAAAGTGAAATTGGAATGATTCTTTGTTCGGGTTGAATGATTTTATACATCCTCGTCAAAATCATTTCATTCGCAAGCAGAAATCATGTTAGAATAAATGAGATCGACACTGAATACCCGGTATCATATAATCGAATCTCCCTCCTACGGTCTAGTAAACAGAATATCCATCTAGAAACCCTGTACTCGTTTGATATAGGAATTTTCTTTCCTCGAACTGACATGGATTATTCTGTAAAAAAATTTCAATATTGCATTTCCGAATTTATTAACTTTCTTCGAATGATTGAAAACAAATCTGGGTTGGGTACAACGAATACGAAGGAAAAAGCACCAATTTTGGTATATGTCTTCAGTTCGAATGCGCAGTATTTTAGTTCTTGATTTTTTCACTGTTATAATTTTTGAGCTTACTTCATACTCCATACGCTAACATATCAAAAAGTTTCCAAATAGTTTAATTCATCTAAAGCGATATCTCTAGTTTTGTATATTAGTTTTTCAAACATTAATTTATATCTGGGGGGCACGGTATTGCCTCCGCTAAGACGAGCTAAGCGTAAATCGGAAGTAGATATCATCATTAATCATAACAATTTTAGGTTGCCTGCAAACCAATAACAGAAAATTATTTTTGGGAAAACATTCTCTCGACCAAGGTCAGGAATAATGATGACACAGCCATCCTTTGAAGAGAAAATAATAATTAATATATAAGGTAAGCGGTATAGTCGTTGACACCCCGATAGTGATTGCCACTCTACACACTTAATCCGTCGTATTAACATATTGGTATTTGCCAGCGACTTTTTTCTTCTACCTACGTATGCTAGAAGGTCCAACACTCATTCGATGAATGTTTTAGTTGAGTAATTTGGCCCCCTACCCAGATCGCAATGAGATATTTGTCTCGAAGTTGTGTAGTAATGTCAATCAGTTCAATCGTTGACGTTTTGTTAAGGAAAGTCACTGCACATATGAGTGTTAGATTGGGGTATCTGAGATATATGGAAGAAATTTTTCAGTGTTTGAAAGATTTCAAAGATTGGATATTGATATAAACGA
Source organism: Hippodamia convergens (assembly GCA_038502775.1). Classification (NCBI taxonomy): domain Eukaryota; kingdom Metazoa; phylum Arthropoda; class Insecta; order Coleoptera; family Coccinellidae; genus Hippodamia; species Hippodamia convergens. The sequence continues at coordinate 89,668,537 of CM076608.1, forward strand.
ACCCTTCATTGATGTTTACTTTCAGAATAAATCGCATGTCAATGACTGTCTTGTTTTTATTACATCGGAACAGTGATTGACATAGGGTGTTTATCACTGTCTGAAAGTATCACATTTTGATATTCGAATTTATCGCGTATTTGAAAAGTTGGAATATAACTGATTAGCTTTTTATTGTGTTCTCTTTCTTCCGGATCGGATAAACATTGGTTGACACCATGTCAATAACTATTTTCTAGAAGGGTGTCAATCACTAAATATCCCTAGTAAACTACCTCACAGAGTGTTCCTGATAGAAGCCTATGGTCAAAATCGGCTATTTGTTCCTGAAGGCCTTACTTGGTTCACGGGACTGCTGTCAGGATTGTGGGGCCTTGTTTCAAACTGACCATCCCACTAGAGAAGAACTATTCGGTAGTACAGGTTGAACTGTATGTTGTTCTTGTCTGCACGCTGGAGAATATCCAAATATCCGTAGATGGTACTCCGAGAAACTCATGTTGTGACAGTCAGTGAACACTAAAAATCCCTCGCTATGACAGAGGTCAAATACTACTTACTAGGAGAATGCAGGAAATCGCTATTTGAGCTGAGCTCCTGAAACTTTCTGAAAGTTATTTGGTTGCCGGCTCACGCTGAGATCTGGCTATGAGAGGGCAGATGTATGGATGAGCAGGGACACAATCAGATTGGTTGGGAGTCGACGCTTCACATCTACCGTACAACTTTCAGGAATTTTTCAGGAGATGGCTAGACAGAAAATTTTTCTCTGAATGGAGCACGGGAAGTGATCTTAGGCAGTCAAGGCTTCTCATTGGGAGTTTTTCCTCTGAGTCTGAGGTCGAACAACTCCTGAACCTTGAGGGGAAACAGCTGTGACTGGTTAGTGGTGTTTTGAGAGATCACCTGTTTAATGAACATTAAAATCGCTAGTCTTTGGCTGGCCTCTGTACTGTTGGTGAAGAAACACGGATGTTGCTGTTGAACATACCCTGTTTTCCTGTGGGAACCTTTATGAGTTGAAGACAACACATCTAGAAAACCCAATACCCACTTCCTCCCATTCCTATGGCGAGGGGGACTTCCTTGTCTACTCGCAACATTTTTGACAGCATGTCTTGAAGTTTGACTTTCTTATCCTGTATACGGTCGAAAACTAGACCACTAGGCCTCAAATCAGCCTGGAGAAGGCACCTCACGAAGAAGAAGATGTGATTGATTTTATTCTTTTAGTCGTCCGAAAAAGTGAGAATATTTTAAATTCTCATAACTTTATATATTATAACCGAAGTTGAGCACATTGTTTCGTTTGATCCTTTTTACCTGTTTCTTCGGCTAACAACAATGATAATAGAAATATCCTAGATCATCAACATGATCCCAATTTACTCCACAATATATTACAATGGCCGGAGACTCCAGAGAGAACAACAAGTTCGAGGAAACTGCTATTCGTGGAAATATCTTCACACTGGAGAGAAAGACAGAAAAATATAGAGCTGCAGAGGGGAAGAAAAGACCAAGGCTCAAAGTCAAAACTGACGCTGAAGAGAAGAAAAAACTAAAAAAATTGACTGAAGATGAAGAAAGGAACCTGAAAATAAATCGATTTGTGAAGTCAATATTATTTCATCAGTGATTTATCAAACCGAGCACATCCACAGATACTGCAAGTGTAAAGAATTATGAAAATGCCGGAGTGAAATTGGAAGAAAATACAGAAAAATCGGTTGCTGCAAATTTGTATCGTGAGTAATATGGTTTCATAGAGAACATTTCTGTATTTTCCTGATGTTGCTTCATCTGCTGCAACAAGATTACCAAAATTAGAGTTGCAAACGATGTGAATCATCATGTTAAAGAGAATACCATATTGTTGGTCCAATGCTGAAGTCACGAATGTGCTTTTTTGATGTTCCGGGAAAAACGTGTTTCAAAAATTGAAGACAGTGCTATAAACATAGATTTCTTTTCGTTCTACTAGGCTAAAAGTAGGACAGGGGGATAAGCAAACTCTTTCGCGATTTTGGCATTGACACCATGACCATAATCGCGATATAGTGCACATATGCGAAAAGCACATTCGTGACTTTTGCATTGTACCGACGATATAACATACCTGGAAACTTACCCAAGTGGAAAAATTGTTACTTGTTCTACATCGAAAAAAGAACATGAAAATACACAGCCCCTGTGAATGTGTATCTATGTTTTTATCTTCATTATTGAATATAGTAAATAACATTATCAACATTTTCATTAATCGTTCGTTCTACCCCATGTACAAGAGTGTAAGTGAATGATATGAAGGATGTCAATGACTATCATTTTTTATGTCAATGATTGTCGAAGTATGTCAATCACTATCAAATCTGACACTTCGAAAACAAATCATTCTCTTTCAGTTTTCAAACAACATATACCAAAAGTTCTGAGTGTTTACCGAAGAAGCATAAGTGAACTGTAATATTGTCAGGGTCTTCACCTTGTTGTAAGAAAATTACAAACTGAAATCATTAATTGAAAGTTTCTATGCGCTTAAGGTGTCGATCACTGGTACCTGTTACCACCTAATCGTAGTGGAAATGTGTGTTAAAGATTTATTGCTTCATATTGTTGATATAATCACTTTTTGTTATACAAATTTTTTTCCGTTTTTGTTGATTAACAACTTTTTTTAACCACGAGCATTTGTTTGAAGTGTAGAATCTGCGAACTACGGAGGATGGGGGGTAGAGCTTCAAACCCTCCGACGGGGGTCCAAATTAATCTGAATTTTTGTGATGTGTTAGAATACGATAGAGTATATTTGAATAAATACTTGTTTATTGACCTCAAACATCCAATAACGAGAGCACTCTAATTCTGATCATTGACCTATCCAGTTATTCTGAGAATATGTTCTTTATTAAGTTTATTTGAAAATTTTTCATACAGTGCCCAGACAAATTTTTTGACCTTTTCTTCATAATCTTTTCAAAAATTACTTCTGAACTTGTAACTATGAATATATTCCCATGTTTGAAGCTTTTATTTCGAACTATCACTTTTTTCAAAATTCAATGAATAAGAACCAAGCCATATTTTTTTACATAAATATATCCTCTGCATATTTATCATATTAACCCATTCATTTCGAGTTTCTTCAAATTATTTAATACTCAATACGAGATTCAAGTTAGAGTACATATTATCCACTAATAAGAATGGAACATTAGGTATTATTGAAAAAATTTAAACTTTTACAGGCATTTCGCCGAGGCGGTGTGGCTTTTTATGTGAGAGATAGTTTTGCAGTTGAAGTATATAATTTGGAACATCATGAATGTCTGGAATAAATAATAGTTAGATCTTTGTATGGACCTCCTTATAGTAATTTCCATGAATTTCTAAATGTACCTATTTGATGAAAGTTTATCTCATTGTTTTGTTTCGTGTTTATTATTTTTGGGGGAGATTTTTGGGGAAGATGAATGTTAATGTAATGGATTTCGATAGTTATCGTACAAAGATGTTGCTTGACACCGTTCACTGTTTCAACTTGCAGCAAATTGTTAATACTGCTACAAGAATTTCTAGTTTGACTGATTCTTTGCTTAATGTTATGTTTATTTCTGAAGGGGGAGGACCTCCATATGAGTGCTTATGATGCCTCCGATATATCACCATTAATGTTAAGTTTGTTTGGAAATTCAAATTGCTGAGCGCATACCGCAAAACAAGTCAACTAATATGAGAAACCTCAAAAGACTGGATAAGGATTTACTAGAGACGTTCTTACAGCAGGCTCCCTTCCTAAATATTCCGTACTACCGTGATATTAATCAAAAGGTCCTTTTTCAGAATAAGTTGCTCCTGAATATATTCGATTCACTAGCTCCTTTGAAAAGCATTGTTCTGTTGTGTTGCTGGAAGATCTCACGTGTCACTCCGTTACCAAAGAAAAAGAATATATCATATTAGAATTATAGTATTCTTTCCTGTTCATCAAAGCTACCGGAAAGGATTACGTATCATCAGATTTCTGAACACTTTGATGAAGTATGAGATCCTCCAAACTTCCTCAGTCTGGCTTTCGACCAGGATTTATTTGTGTTTTATTGGATATAATAGACGATATAGCTACGGATCAGCGTGAGAGACCACAGTTTTGGTATTGTTATACTACTCAAGGGCATTCGATACAATGAAACATGAACTCCTTATATGGGACTGTCGGATTTTGCTTTCAATGTGGTTCGCAGTTATCTCGATGGAAAAACGCAGTTCGTTGAAAAATCGG